>JAJHUT010000028.1:0-271627 GCA_020916435.1 Oxytropis ochrocephala
GTATGCCCCCTGCGGTCTTCGTGATGACTCGTCACGGACCTTCCCAATTTGGTGCCCGAACTTCCCTTGGCGTGCATTCTTGTTTCCCGTCGGCCCGTCTTAGAGCGCGGTGGCGGCCGAAAATCTCTCTTTTGAACTCGGCGTTGTACTGCGGCTGCGACTTTGTTTGATCAATTGCTCTCTTAGCGAAGCTTGGAGTGCATGATTCTTGATTAAGTCGGCTCTTCTCGGATAGCCGGTCGTTGTCGACCAACTTGTAGGGAGTTTGAAGTCCTCAATTCAGCTCGCCCGTCTACATAGGTATCACGACATCGATTCCGTACACCAATCGAAGGCGACTCCGGTCGATGAATGGGGTAAATCTGTAGGCCCAGAGAGCAATTGCGACTCTTCGACCAGATTCCCCTTTGCTTCATCGGTCTTGCGCTTCAAACCACGCGAAGTACCCTGTTGGCGCCCGGCAGCGTTAGTGCGAGGATGTTGTAGAGGTGAAAGCATTTGTTTCACCACAAGTCGACCAACATTTCTCACGAATCTCTTGTCTACGTGGCCCGGGTGCGGTTATGCATTATCAATTCTTTGGGGATCTGAAAGCGGGCTGTACCTTGCCGTCAAGAAGAACTTCACGACTTTGGCGATGTGATTGTTACAAGCGGCTCGGCCTCGATCCACTTAGTGAAGTAAAGCGGGCCTGGCGGATCCATGCCCCACCGGTGACGGCGAGGTGAGACCGGACTTTGTAATGCGAGGAAGGTGCAATGTGGACATCGGCATGCCTTGGCATTTCTTGCGCCACGAGCGAGTTTCTTGGCATCCTGCGTCCATGGTCGGCCAATAGTGGCGGCCACGAGGGCCTTCTTTGCTATGGAGCAGCGCCACTGGTGACTTCCACAAACACCTTCATGAATGTCCCTCGGCACATGGTACGAAGCCCCGGCCAGAGCGTAAGACATCTTAACAATGGAGAGGAGAATCCTCTTACAATGTACTTTCATATAGCTTGAGTATTTGGTGCATGCAGGCGACCAACTTTGCTGCTTTTTGGTGGCTCGGTTCCTCGCCTTCCACGATGTACCTTAGGATAAGGCGATCCAGCTCACGAATCGGAAGCACGAAGAAGCGGCGGTGGCCCGGGTTGGCTTAGTCGACACACTCGGTAGATTTAAAGTTTCTTGAATTACACCGATGATTCCACGGAGTCTTGGTGCTTACAAGCTTTGATAAGATATCTGCCTTTCGAACATTTTGGTCAGGGCACATGTACCGCCGGCTCGGTCGAGCTGGCGAAGCGATTCTCTCCCTCTTGCTAGATAACTTTTGACCCGTCATCTTTGGCATCATACAATTCTTTGATCTGCGAGACTACGAGCAAGGAATCGATCGAGTTCAACTCGGTCAACATTGAAGTCTCTGGCGGTGCGGTAGGCTATACCACGCCTCATATTCGGCTGATTATTGGGCGTATGGAAGCGAAAGTCAAAACACCTCCGCGGCGGGCGCTTGAATTTTCGAGTGCGTGGCTCCACTTCCTTTACTATTAGGCGACCCATCGTGCAAGATCGGTCGTTCGACGATCTTACGGGTAGGAGTCATTTACGCTATAAAGTCGCCACACACGAGCTTTTTGCGGCCCGATGCGGATTCGAATTTGATACCAAACTCGAGTTCTCAGCCCACTTTATCATTCTTCCCGCCCGGTCTGGGCGATGAAGGACTTGCACGATAAGTGGTGGTCGGTCCTTACCACGACTTTGGTGGGCCACAAAGTAGGGTCTCGACCTTCACAGCTTTAGATCGTTTTCTCTAACTTAGCACGGCCGCGAGAACTTCTTACGTTATGGCCGAAATCTGGATGCGTCTCGCCCGTGTGGCTTGGTCATGATCGGCCCGGGCTAATCAAGGCTTGTTTTAACTCATCGATGCTCGTGGCATTGCTCGGTCCCTCAAATCCACTTCCTTCTTGATCTAATGATGGAGGCGACTTGCGAGCGCTTTGGGGATGAATACGGATGAAAGCGGCCACCGTACCATTTAAGCTTCATTGTATTTCTTTTTTTCGGCGTGGGCGGCCTCATATCGGCGGCCTAGCCCTACATTTTCGGGGTTTGCTTCTATCCTCTTTCGGTCGGTGAAAACCCAGAGAATGCCAAAGCCTCACCCCGAAGGTACACTTTTGAGGGATTGATCTAAGCGAGTTCCTTCTAACAACTTCAAATATTTCTCGAGGTCATTTCACGTGATGCAGGTCGGCTATGCTTTTGATGATCATGTCGTCGGATACACCTCACGATATCGCGACCGATCGTCTTTTAAAGATCTTGTTCATCATGCATTTGGTAGGTCGCTCAGCGTTCTTGAACCGAATGGCATCACCTTGTCTTGAAAATTTCCGTCGGTCGTGAAGGCCGTCTTGTGCGATCGAGGCGGATACATCGTGATCGATTGTATCGAGTAAGCATCGAAAAGGCGGTAGTTTGTAGCGAGAGCACCATCGACCCGGCTTGTCAATGTTGGAGCGCACGGGAAAGGCATCGCCGGGCATGCCTGTTTAGATCGATATAGTCCCACACATCCTCCATTTTCCATTCTTCTTTTTTTAACTAGCACGACATTGGGCTGACCCGGTCGTGTATTTGATCTTCTATAAAATTTGCCTTTATGAGGTCCTCAGCGGCCTTTGCGACTTGAGATTTTCCTCATTTTGAGTCGTCTTTTTGTGCGGCCAAACGGCCCGCTTCATCGGCCAGAAAGTTGATGGCGGAGCCCGCCGATAGGGATCTGGGCATGTCGATGCACGCCATGCAAGCAGTCGGACATAGTCTCTTAAGCCTTTGTACAAGATCTTGCTTCACTTGCTCTGGTAGGTCGCTCACTGAGCTTCACCGTTTTGGATGGGTGCGTCGCGATTGAGCGTCTTCCAACTCTCCATGAGGCTCGGTCTTATCGGCTGTGCTTGGTTCTCGAGCCAAATCACCATCATTGTCTTACGGGTACGCTATCTGGATCATCACAGAGCATCCAAATCAGTGACATTGACTTGATGGCCTTCACTAGTGCTTTGAGCGTTAGACCGCGATCTACCTCGTCACATATTTCTTGGTATAGGCGTGGCTTCTTCTTGCTGATTCAAAGGTCGGCGCCGGGGTAACTACTTGAGTGCGTCCTTGCTATAAATTTCATTTTTAGATGCATGTCGATGATGCGACCTCTAGCTTACCCAAAGTCGGCCTACCAATAATACATTGATAGCGAGTTTGAGGGGAGTACAAAGAGCGTCGTCTGGTATCTGTCTGATCTTATCCCGGTGTCGTCACGAAGCGTGACCATCGTTTCGATCGTTCCCAGCGGATAGGTCGTCACCCATTGAACCTGTTAGAGGTAGGCTCGGCACAGGAATTATCTCGCCCGATCGGCCTTTATCTTGTCGATCGAGCCTTCAAGCATGATATCGGTAGAGCTACCTTGATGCGCCGGGATTCTCTGCATACGTGTTTGCCATAACGGCTCACGATTACGGTGGAACATAGCTATTAGGCTTGCCTGTCGTATAGATCGCTATCATCGAGCGAGATGGGAGTGCGCTTTCGAGGCCGGTGGTGGTCTTTGAGGTGGATCGACCATCGGACAATTCGTCCCACTTTCTCTTAGTGGCTTTATTAGATTCCACTGCGATCGGGGTTCCCACCATGAATAACCATCGCAACATTACGGCCTGCAATTGGTGTAGGTGTCACGATCTTGGATCGATCCTTGTTTTAGGTGCCCTACATGGCGGCGGCCCTTTCCTCTGTCTGGATCGGCTTCTTTTGGCCTGCTTGGGGCGGTCGCTTCCTCAGGCCTCTCATACTTTCCCGACTTACCTTTACGTATCGGTTCTTCAATATCATCTTTGAGGCCATGCGGTCATTGGTATCATGACCGCTTGCTTTTGTAGTAGCGGCAATATCTTTTGGTCGGTCGTGCCCCCTTTTTGAGCGGGAGGGGTTGGGCGCTTAACTCCCACAAACTCATTATTCGACTTTCAGCTGTAGATCTGCGCCCAATGGAGGTGTTGGCGAGTGCGATGATCCGAACTTCTTGTCTCGAAAGTCGAGCCGATTATCGCGGCGACCTTCATGCCCTTTGGCCGGCTTGCTTTGTTTTCTTCTTTCGATCGTCTTGTGGGCGGCCTTTCTTCTTTGCGAGTTTCTTCATCGCATGTGGGCGTTGGCCGCTTGTTAGGAAGTGGTGAGATCACAGTAATGATTCCGCGTAAACTCTTCAGCGAGCCGGTGGTCGGTCGGATACCACGCCGAGATATTTCAACTTGTCGCTTATGCGACAAGTCCGCGAGCGAACTTCGGCCTCGATGTTAAGCGGTCGATGTCTTTGTCTCAGCGTCTCATTATCTCCTTGAACAATGAGAGTCAAGTATTCTTCATACCGGTATTGGCGGCGGTTTGCGGTGTAGTGAGACAAGAATATTCTAATCAGTGCGTCCCACGAGATGGTATTGGGCATAAAGACTCCCACCATTCGATGCTCGGCGTAGTCAAGCGGCCCGGGAAAAAGCACGCATTTCATAGTCGGTCCCAATTCCTGTAGCGGCGATGGTATTGAAATGCGGAGATGCTTATGCGGATCACCTCGGCCGTCAAACTTGTTGAGGTTGGGCGGCTTGCGAGATCTCTCGGAATCTTATAACGCTGATCTCCCTTGAAGCGGGCCTTGTTCATTACGAATGCCGTTCGACCCGAAGGGTTGCATTGCGAGGCATGCCTCGTTGCGGCATTCCATAGAATCCTCGGATGGGCGGTTGGCGTGGGCGAGAGGCCTTACAGGCGCGCTCGCTTTGGCCTCTCTGAGCGTCGCGGCGTCCTAATTCTTCCATTTACAGTACTCTTCCGGCTCTTCACGAGAATCCCAAGATACGCTTCTCGGCCAAGCGTGACCAGACGACTCATTAGAGAGTATCACGGTGAAGCGGCGGCAGGTGTCGGGGCGGTATTTGGAATCTTCATAGTCATCGGACATTGAGCGGCGTCTGGCAGCGTTCTGCTCGAGGCGACTGCGTGCCTGCTTCTTACGGCGGGAGAATGATGAGTAGTGCTCTCTCGGCGAAATGCTCCTGCGAGGAGGGCGGTGTCTGCGCCAGCGCCCGGTCGGTGGTGAAGGTTCTCAGTCTTCGCATGCTGTGGCGGCCGAGGCGAACCTCTTTCATCTGCGGGAGATGAGTGCATCTCGTCTGCGATCACTTGATTCTTGTTTTGCAAGATCGCCAGTGCTTGCAGTAACATGGTCGGTGAGGCTCACGGATGCACTTCAATCATTTCGGGCGGTAGGTCTCCGGGAATGGCGGATGGATCTCTTTGGAGGACCGGTCCACGGCCGTTGTGCCTGAGAAGGCTCTTGTCGTGGAAGTCGCTTGAGATTAGTGGTATATGCAGCCCACGCATACTCGGGTCTGCTGCTGTTGGATTACTGCCGGAGGATTAGTCGAAGTGGCCGCGTGCGGGGCGGTCGGCGTGGAGCCATAAGAGGTAGGATAGCGCCTGCGGGCCTCCCAGCGTGGTCGCCAATTGATCGTACCTTGATCAATGAAGAGTTGAAGTGTTGGTTGCCGTCCAGCTTTGGTAGGTCGTTGAATGAGTGAAAGGGCCGGTCACGGCTTCCAGCGTTGAGCACCTCGGGTGGTACACCCAAAGACACTCGACGATCTAGTGAGGAGAGTCGCTCAGGCGAGATAAGCGCAAGGTTAGAAAAGCGTGCACGATGCCATGTGCGAATAGGCGTATATATCTGATGATGTCAAGCCGTTATGCGAGAATTTCGGCGGCGAGTGCGCTCAAGCGGCGTGTTGGGCGATCGTGATGGGGTGGGCCGCGAGTCCAATTCTTGTTGGCGATCCTCATAATTCTTGATACACCCGGGAACACTAACCAAGAAATCATTCCCGATCCTCGGCATACCCAATCGACACTGCGGGGTGTCACCTCACAAACCAGGACTCAAGTCGCGGAATTGCTCAATCAACTCCAACTCCTCACCATCATGGTGACATATGCAAGGTTTCGGGCTTAAAGCATCGGCCACGACATTAGCTTTGCGGGGTGATAGTTCAAGCGAAATCATAGTCCTTGGCCCGACTCACAACCAACGCCTGCATCTCGTATTCGGCTCATACGGTCAAACAAAGTACTTGGACTCTTGTGATCCTTTGAACACGCCGAATCTAGTACCATAGAGATAGTGCCTCCAAATCTTGAGCCTGAAACACAATCGCGGCCAACTCCAAGTCATGAGTAGGATAGTTCTTCTCATGGGTCCTCAGTGTCCGGGCGCATAAGCAACCACCTTCCCGTCTGCATCGATACACCTCCCCGAGCCCATCTTGGAAGCATCCACGGTACACAACAAATGGTTGCTGCAGCGCACGAGCAAAGCACTAACAACTTTGGAGGCGTGGTCAACCTCCTCTTTAGCTCTTGGAAGCTCTCTTCACACTTTGCATCCCACACAAATGCCTTTCCCTTACAGGTCAATCGAGTCAATGGAAGGGCTGGCTTTGAGAACCCTTCAATGAACCTCTGTAATAACCAGTAACCCCGAAACTCACGATCTCGATCCACGGACTTTGGGTTCTCCCAACTGCAACCTTGCATCGACCTTGGTGGATCCACGGCTATACCATCACGAAATAATATGACCCGAAGCTCACCTCATACAGCGGAACTCACACTTTGACAACTTGGCATACAACTTCCTCTCTTTCAAGACCTCACAGCACCAACCTCAAGTGCTCTGCATGCTCTTCCTCAGTTTTGAGTACACCAAAATATCATCAATGAAGACCACCACAAGCCGATCCGGATAGCTATGGAAGATTCGGTTCATGTATTCCATAAACACCCACTGGTGCATTTGTGACACCAAGCGGCATTACAAGTACTCATAATGCCCGTACCTGCGTTGCGAATCTTTGTCTTACGGATATCCTCATCCTTCACCTTAATCACGGTGATACCGGACCTCAAGTCAATCTTGCTAAACACTTTAGCACCCACCGGTGATCCATCGGATCATCTATCCTCGGGAGAGGATACTTATTCTTGATAGTCACTTTATTCAATTATACGTAGTCACGCCTGCGGGCGCATACTCCATCCTTCTTCTTTACCAATAAAGCTGGAGCTCCCCATGGTGACACACTAGGCCTCACAAATTTCTTCTCAAGAAGCTCCTCTGCGCTTCTTGGTCGAGACAACTTCGAGCGGACATCGAGTGCGGTGCCATAGAACACGAAGCCTAGTACGGGCCTGGCTCAATCCGAACTCAACTTCCCTGCAGGGGCACACTAGGAATCTCATCAGGAAACACTTGGGGAACTCACACCACCACTGTAACCCATCAACCACGGCTCGGTTCTCGGCGGACATAGGCGCGCCATCAAAGCAAACAAGCGGCCACCCTCTTTCATTACCTGCGCAATTGCTCGTGACAATGAGCGAACTCTTCCTCTTCGGGAAGAAGAAAACTAATAGACTTATCGGAGCGGTTGATGTGCACATGGTTATCTACTAACGATCCATGCCGAGAATCACATCTAACCCACCCGAAGGCAAACAAATCGAGATCAACGAGAAAAAATCTGCAGAAGGCGGCGAGAGGACACCTAGCACACATCGGAGAAGTAGTTCTGGACCGCTTGGTGGAGTGTCGATAACCATCCTCTCTCCATAGTAGACAATACTAAATTTAACTTTTCGGCACAAGCGGATGCAATAAAAGAGTCGTAGCACCAGTGTCAACAATAGCAACTAAAGGTGTACGGAGATGAGACATGTACCTCACGATATCATTAGGTCCCTACAGACACTTTGCCCAAGCAAACACCACTCCCGAGTAGATCTTTCCTTCTTAGGCTTGGGGCACTTGAAGCTAATGTGACCGGCTTCACCACAGTTGAAACATCTGACTTCCTTGCGATCACACTCGGATGCCATGTGACCACTCTTTCCACACCTAAAACATCTAATCACTTCCATCTTACGATCAAAGCTCTTGTGACACTGGCTTGTCACACTTGAAACACAATGATATCGGATGGGGCGTCTCCCCACTTGGCTTCTTGCCCTCATGGTACCTCTGCCCTCGTGGACTGTTTCCACCATTATACTTGTTACCACCCGAATACCTTTGCTTTCCACTTATGCGAGGCGTCTCGTAAAGGCTTACCCCTGTTATGAAATTTCCCCCTCACGGTCTCGCATGACCCTAGGCGGGCATTCTTTGTCTTCCTCGTAAATCCTGCGGCAATCTACGGATCGGCAAATACTCTAATTTTACGATACCCCACGGCTGCTTGATATCGGCTCTCGGTCCATTCTCAAACTTGATGCACTTTGAGAATTGAGCCCGACCTCGGCATAGTGTGGATAGAACAGCGACTCAGTGAACTTGGCGGCATATTCGATATGAGACATACTTCACTGCCTCGGTTCAAGGAATTCCGGCTCTTTCTTACCTCTCCGTCCTCGGAAATACTTTCTCAAGAATTCCCTTGAACCACGGCCAGTGATCTCCTCGTCGACAAACAATCTCTCTTTGGTCTCAGCCACGGTCATCGGCCTCTTGGATAAAGTATGAGTCACCGTGCACGACTTTACGCTCATCGGTGCGGCCAATCACCACTGAAGATCCTCTCGATCTCCTTGGCCAAGTCAAGGCACCATCGGGTTGTACCTCCCGCCCGAAGGTAGGGGTTCTCTCTGCGGAATGTTGCGGTGCGAGTCTCGATATTACATTTGGGTACCACGATCTGCGCTATAGCTCTGAGGCCTCAGAAAAGCGATGCTCGATCCTTACGGCCATATCAACCTAACAACTGCGGCATAAACAACGATTGAAGCTGTTTTAAGACACTTAGTTGTCATACACACTATAATGATGACACACTTAGGCGAGACGAGGCCGAGACTTTTGCTCGATACCACTAATGTAACACCCATTTCTACGGTAATTTAAATCAAAAATGGAGTATATAAAAATCATTTACGGTCATCTTTTGGTTTAGTGTGTTATAAAATAGTGAAGCCCGATTGACTATGGGATTACTCGGAGTAGCGATACTACTTACAGTGAGGCATTGACCTCCTTTGCGAGGCTCTCGATGATGCCCTTGTAAATACACCGGTGAAAGAAATTCGACCTTAGTGGCGAACCACAATTTAGCCATAGTCATTGACACACTAAATAGTATAACATTAATCATTTTCACTAAATGGAGTGTTCACGCTCCTCTCTTAAAAAAACTCAACGATCGATTCGGAAAAATGCATAGATACATAACACCGTACAATGACGTGGGGTAAAATCTCATGTCACCTTGGCGGAAATAAACTACATCTCAAAGTAATGCTCGGTGATCTCAGAAACAAATACATATAAGGCTCAATGAGGGCAAAACAAGCAATAATAGTCTAAACTGACCCCCAGGTGCTACGTATCGGAAGCGGCCAGGCTCGGGGAGTAGTGAAGGTAGGAAGCCCCACTCGTGACTACGTGGTAAACAACAACGAGAAGGGTGAGTCTCGAACTATATAATAAAAGTGATAATAAGCGGTATATATCTAATCATAGTTCACGGCATACTCGAACACACGATCATCACTCGACATCATTCATGCACTAATGAGAATGTATGCAATGTAAGTATGCATGTGGTACCATTTGCCTCGGCATTCTCATCAATAATGGAGTCCTCATGACTCACGGCCTCGGCCGCCCTCGGGCTTCCTGATCATTTTATAAGGCCCTCGGCCGCCTCGGAGCTTCACAATCATTTTATAAACTCTGGCCATGACCAAATGTATGCATGAGACTCCATGTACATCACAAACACAATTTCAAGCAGCTCAATACACCCATTAACTCTTACCTCGGTGTTAATCTCATTTTATAGCCCTCTGGCTTGGCCTCAGGCCCGTGCCCCCATGGCATGCTCAATCACCTCATTATAAACTCTCAACACCATTAAGTCCCGAGGACTAATCTCCTCTAGAGTACTCGACCTCACTCAGGGACCTAAACCACCATTTAGGACCAAAACAATCATCTAGGGACCAAACTATCACCTAGGGACCAAAAGCACACACTCGGGACCAAGCGCCGCCTAGGGACCAAAGCGAGCAACAATATGACATGACCACAATTAAGACCACGGTGAAAAATATTGATTCCACGACTTGATTATTTTGAGCGAAGTTATTTTGAAAAGAAAACAATCAATTTTGGCCTTATTTTCTTTTGAAGGCAATCGATTATTGCCTTGAGTTTTAAAGAGGACAATCGATTGTTGCCTTGAATTTTGAAGAACAATCGATTGTTGCCTTGAATTTTGAAGAGAACAATCGATTCCTTACTTCCTTTTAACAAGAATAATCGATTCTTGGCTTGACAATACAATTAAGGAATCGATTCATGACTCTTAACTTCTGAGGAGAAATCGATTCATGACTCTTAACACTACAAGAAGAAATCGATTCATGACTCTTAACACCACAAGAAGGAATCGATTCATGACTCTTAACACCACAGAGAAGGAATCGATTCATGGCTTTCCTTGAGTTCTCTCCTTCTCACACGATCAATACACCTAGATGATACAATTCTCGAGTCATCTCAAACACAATCAATATTTTTCTGTGTCTTAATTGTGTCATCTTTGTTATTATTCTTTGTTTTGGTCCCTAAGCGTGATTTTGTCAGGAGTGTCTTTGTTTTTGGTCCCTAGGTGATAGTTTGGTCCCTAGATGATTGTTTTGGTCCTAAATGGTGGTTTAGGTCGGAGTGAGGTTGAGTACTCTAGAGGAGATTAGTCCTTGGGACTTAATGGTGTTGAGAGTTTATAATGAGGTGATTGAGCATGCCATGGGGGCATGGGAGGAGAAGCAAGCAGGAGGGCTATAAAATGAGATTGCTGCTTGAGTAAGAGTTAATGGGTGTATTGAAGCTATTTGAAATTGTGTTTGTGATGTACATGAGTCTCGTGCATACATTTGAATTTCTTGATCGTAGAGTTTATAAAATGATTGTGGCTTGAGGGCGGAGGGCCTTATAAAATGATTGTGGCTGAGAGGCGGCGGAGGCGAGTCATGAGGACTCCATTATTGATGAGAATCTTGGAGAGGCAAATGGTACCACATGCATACTTACATTGCATACATTCTCATTAGTGCATGAATGATGTTGAGTGATGATTGGTGTGTTTGAGTATCTTTGTGAACTATGATTAGATATATCTCTTGCTTATTATCACTTTTATTATATAGTTCGAGACTCACCACTACATTGTTGTTTACCCACGGGTAGTCACGCAGTGAGGCTTCCTACCTTCACTACTCCCAAAGTCGGTGCTGCTCACGATCGTAGCACCTAGGGGTTGGGGTTTAAGCCATTGTGCTTGTTTTGCTCCTTGTTGAGCCTTATATGTATTTGTTTTGAGATTCTTTGAGCATTACTTTGAGATGTAGTTTATTTCCATTTGCGTGACATGAGATTTTACCCCGCGTGTTGTATGGTGTTATGTATCTATGCATTTTTACAGGTATTTGTTGAGTTTTTTTAAGAGAGGGCGTAACACTCCATTTAGTGAAAAATGATTAATGTTATACTATTTAGTGTCTTTGAATGACTATGGCTAAATTGTGGTTCGCCACTTAAAGGTCAAATTTCTTTATTTGGTGTATTTACAAGGGCATCAGCGAGAGCCTTGCAAAGGAGGTCAATGCTGTTGCAAGTAGTATCGATTACTGAGTAATCCCATAGTCAATCGATTCACTATTTTATAACACACTAAACCAAAAGATGACGAGAAATGATTTTTATATACTCGATTTTTGATTTAAATTGCAGGGTAGAAATGGGGTGTTACATCTTCCCCTTTCTCTCCGCTCTCGGCCACGACTTCCTCCTCTCTGTTCTCGGTTCTCACTCACTCAACTCACTCAGCGCTTACGGTTCAGTTCTGTTTAGATTCGTCGCGGCGTTCGACAACGTTTCCCTCTTTCTCTCTCGCTTCCTCTCCGTTCGTTTACTCTCTCTCTCTCGCTAATTTATTTTTATTTGTTATTTGCGATTCTTGATTGTTGTTGGCTTGTTTGTTGCTGATTTTGGATTTTTATTTTATTTTATGAGTTGTTGTTGATTCATTTCATTGTTATTTATTCTTGATTGTTATTCTATTTTACGAGTTGTTCTTGATTTTGGATTGTTGTTGCTAGTTTTGTTCTTGATTTTAGATTATTGTTCACGGGGAAGAAATGAAAGCGATTTTAGATTATTCATTATTGTTCACTTCATTTCATTGCTATTCAAGAAGCTCGATTCGATACAAGTGTACAACAAAAATCGATTTTAGATTTTGGATTATAATAACTCACTTCATTTCATTGTTGTTGCTAGTTTTGTTGATTTTGGATTGTTGTTACTAGTTTTTGTTTAATACATCTTCTTTGTTTTTCTATTGGCTTCTTTTTCATTTATCTATTGTGCTCATTATTGATTATTGTTGATTTTAGATTTCTAAAGATGAAGAGTACTAGAACAATTGATTATTTTTAAGAGGAAAGTTTGTGAGGATGAAAGAGATGAACAAGGGATAGCTTCTACATCCAAGCCAGGTTAAAGTTCCAAGAATTGAAGAAGTCATAACTTCTACGCATCAACCTATTGAAGTTGCGAGAGTTGAATAAGTGATAACTTCTACTCCTCAAACCAGTTGAAGTTCAAGAATTGAAAAATTGAATAGCACAAATGATTTTTGAATTCTTTAGAGCGTGATCTGGAAAGCGTTCTCCAATATGGACATATCCACCAAATCAAGTCGATGAAATCGAAGAGCTTATACGAATTGGGGTCAAAGTATCAAATTCATCTTGAAGAATATCCTTTATGCAGTAATAAGAAACATCCAAGACGGTTTCAAGACACTTGGTTTAGTCTCTTTCTGCATGGCTAGAATATTCACCTTCAAAGGATCTTTGCATTTTGCTTACCATGTTATCTTTTTAACAAAGGAGCAAGTGGGCGTTACGGATTAGATGTCTTCGTTCTTTTGTAGGTTTTAAAGCTTGGAAGAGAGTCAGAGATGGAATACATTGTGCTTTTCTTAAGCACATTGGGCAGGATCCTTGCTCACAACACAACAATTCAATGAAAGCTTGGAATGACTTGATGAATCAAGAGGGACATATTAGGCATGCATTTGAAAAACAAGACTCGAGTCAAGTTATGAAGAATCGACTACGGCTCAAGACTTCAATTGATAGTGTTCGTTGGTTAACACTTCAAGCTTGTGCTTTTAGAGGTCATGATGAAACTAGTGAGTCAAAAAACCAAGGTAATTTCCTTCTTTTGATAAACCTCTTGGCATCTTATAATGATGAAGTTGCAAAAGTTGTGTTGGATAATGCTCCATATAATTCCAAATATACTTCACATAAAATTCAAAAAGAACTCTTGAGTATTCTTGCTAGTAGGGTGAAAAAGCATATTCGTGAAGAAATTGGTGATTCCAAGTTTTGTATCGTTGTAGATGAAGCTCGTGATGAGTCAAAAAAAGAACAAATGTCTCTTGTGTTAAGATTTGTTGATAAAGCTGGTTTAATACAAGAGCGATTTTTTGATGTGGCACATGTTAGAGACACTGCAGCTTTAACTCTTAAGGAAGCGGTGTGTGATATACTTTGTAGACATAACCTTGATGTTTCTAATCTTCGTGGTCAAGGGTATGATGGTGCAAGCAATATGAGAGGAGAATGGAATGGTTTACAAGCGTTGTTTATGAATGATTGTCCTTATGCATACTATGTTCATTGTTTTGCTCATCGATTGCAACTTGCCTTGAATTCTTGCATCAAGAGAAGTCACTCCGGTTCATAAGTTCTTTGAAAAGTTGACTTTTTGTTGTCAATGTTGTTTGCTCTTCTTGTAAGCGCCATGATGAGTTACAAGCTTCCCAATTAGAAGAAATTGAACATTTATTAGAGATTGATGAAATTGTAAGTGGTAAAGGTCAAAATCAAATTGGTACTTTGAAGCGAGCTGGGGATTCTCGTTGGGGATCACATTTCAATTCTATTTGTAGCTTGATAAAAATGTATGAAGCAACTTGTCATGTTTTAAAAAAAAAAATTGCAAAGGAAAAAGGAACAAGTTATTCTTCACTTGCGGGGATCTTGATAGTGCTTACAATTACTTGAAGGCATTTGATTTTATTTTTATCTTGCATTTGATGAAAGAAATGATGGGGATAACGGATGTGCTTTGTCAAGCCTTACAATTACAATCTCAAGACGTAGTTAATGCTATGTGTTTGGTTCGTAGCACAAAAGCTCTTATTCAAGAATTGAGAGAAGATGGTTGGGATAATTTGTTTACTAATGTCATGTCTTTTTGTTCAAAACATGGTGTTGAGATTCCTGATCTTGATGATGTTCATTCGACAACAAGATTTGGGCGCTCGTCTTGAAGAGAATCGGGTAACAATAAAGCATTACTTTAGAGTTGAAATATTTTTACTACCATAGACAAGCAATTGCAAGAGTTGAATAAGCGATTTAGTGAGCAAGCAATGGATTTGTTAACTCTAAGTTGTGCTTTGGCTCCTAAGGATAATTATAAAGCTTTTAATATTGATACTATTTGCAATTTGGTTGAAAAGTATTATCCCATGGATTTCAATGAGCAAGACAAGAATAATTTCCCTTTTCAACCGGCAATTTATCCGCCGTGCACTTGAGAATCAAGTTTGAAGAATTTGTCAACTATTCAAGAATTATGTTCGTGTTTGGCTGAAACTAACGAGAAGGAAATGTACTTCTTGCTTGATAGTGCTCGCCTTATCATGACTCTTCCGGTTTCTCGACCCTGGCGAGAGGTCTTTTTGGCAATGAAAATTATCAAGACTAGGTTGAGAAACAAGATGGAAAGTGGATTTTTAGGTGATAGCATGACAGTTTACATTGAAAGGAAATTAGTGAAAACATTAGTTAGAGTCTATTATTGAAGATTTCAAGTCACTTGGATCGCGTAGAGCATTACTTTAAGGTACACAGTTTAATGTTTTGATGATCAACTTTGTGTTTAATATAAACTGTGTATTTAATTTTATATTATAATAGTTTATTGGCTAAAAGGTACTTTTAGTCCCTGCAAATGTCAAGAAAATCGGTTTAGTCCTGCAATTCCAAATTTTTAAAATAGTCCTGCAATTAGTAAAGCGTTACTACTTTAGTCCTGCTTTGTTACTTTACTCTTAACAAAGGAGGACTAAAGCTGGATTTTTTGACATTTGCAAGGACTAAAAGTACCTTTTAAATGGAATTGCAGGGACTAAAGTAGTAACAGCAGGGACTAAAGTAGTAACGTTTACTCATTGCGGGGACTATTTTAAAATTTTTTGGAATTGCGAGGACTAAAGCTGGATTTTCTTGACATTTGCGGGGACTAAAAGTATCTTTTAGCCTAGTTTATTTTCTGACCCTCCTAAGTTTTTTTCAAGATCATGCCAGCGAGGGCAAGAAGCCAAGTGGGAGGCGCGCCCATCGATGTTGTGTGTTTCAAGTGTGACAAGCCAGTCACAAGAGCTTTGATTGTAAGATGGAGGTGAAGAGATGCTTTAAGTGTGGGAAGAATGGTCACATGGCATCAGGAGTGTGATCAATGAGGAATGTGTGTGTTTCAAGCTGTGGTGAAAGTGGTCACCTTAGCTTCAAGTGCACCAAGCCTAAGAAGGAAAGATCCTTTGGGAGAGTGTTTGCATTGGCGAGTTTGGAGGACCTAATGATATCAGTACATGCTTCATCTATGGTACACCTTTAGTTGCTATTATTGACACGGGTGCTACACACTCTTTTATTGCTTACATTTGTCTTTGAAAAGTTGAATTTAGTGTTGTCTACTATGGAGAGAGGATGGTTATCGACACTCCCGGCTAAGGGTCGTGTAACTACTTCTACAATGTGTGCTAGGTGTCTCTGTCGGTCTTGGCAAAGATTTTACAGTTGATCGATTTGTTTGCCTTTGGGTGGGTTAGATGTGATTAGGCATGGGTGGTTAGTAGATAACCATGTGCACATCAAGCTGCTTTAACAAGTGCATTAGTTTTCTTCTTCTACGAAGAGGAAAAGTGCATTTCTTTGTCTCTTTGAGCAATTGCGTGGGAGGTAATGAAAGAGGGTGGTGGTTGTTTGCTTTGATGGCGTCTATGTCTGCTGAGAACCAGTGTGGTTGATGGGTTGCGGTGGTGTGTGAGTTCACTGAAGTGTTCACTGATGAGATTCCTAGTGTGCCACGAGAGAGGAAGTTGAGTTCGGGATTGAGCTTGTGCACAGTACTAGGCACGTGTGTCATGTGCCGTCTGCCCAGGATGTCGGCCACGAGTTATGCGAATTGAAGAAAGCGATTAGAGGAGCTTCTTGAGAAGAAATTTGTGAGGCCTAGTGTGTCACCATGGGAGCTCGGTTTTGTTGGTAAAGAAGAAGGATGGGAGTATGCGTGCGTGCGTGGATTACGGACAAGCTGAACAAAGTAACTATCGAGAATAAGTATCCTCTTAGAGGATAGATGATCTAATGGATCGGTGGTGGGTGCTAAAGTGTTTAGCAAGATTGACTTGAGGTCGGGGGTATCACGCAGTTAAGGTGAAGGATGAAGACATCCGAGCAGCGTTGAGCGAGGTATGGGCATTATGAGTACTCTGTAATGCCGTTTGGTGTCTGAAATGCACGGGGTGTTTATGGAGTACATGAGCAAGAATCTTCCATAGCTATCTGGATCGGTTTGTGGTTGTTTTTATTGATGATATTACGGTGTACTCAAAATCGGAGGAAGAGCATGCGAGCACTTGAGGTTGGTGCTAGAGGTCTTGAAAGAGAGGAAGTTGTATGCTAAGTTGTCAAAGTGTGAGTTACAGTTTGCGTGAGGTGAGCTTCTTGGGTCACATTATTTCTTGTGATTGTATAGGTGTGGATCCGGCCAAGGTTGATGCGAGTGTTGCGGTGGGAGAGCCCAAAGTCGTGGCCCGAGATCGGGAGTTTCTTGGGGTTGGTGGTTACTACTGAGGAGGTTTATTGAAGGGTTCTCTAAGCTAGCCCTTCCATTGACTCAATTGACTGTAAGGGAAGAGCCTTTGTGTGGGATGCAAAGTGTGAAGAGAGCTTCCAGAGAGTGAAGAGGAGGTTGACCACGTCTCAGTGTTGGTGTTGCACTGTGCGAGCAACCTTTTGTTGTGTCTTGTAGCGCCTCCAAGATGGGTTTGGGAGGTGTGTTGATGCGAGGATGGGAAGGTAGTTGCTTATGCGTCCGACGATTGAGGACACATGAGAAGAACTATCCTACTCATGATTTAGAGTTAGTTTTTGCTATTGTGTTTGTCTTTGAAGATTTGGAGACACTATCTCTATGGTACAGTTCGAAGTGTTCGGTGATCACTGAGTCTGAAGTACTTGTTTGACGAGAAGGAGTGAATATGAGCGGCGTTGGTTAGAGGCTCTTTGAAGGATTATGATTTCGGCTTGAACTATCACCACAGCAAAGCTAATGTCGTGGTGATGCTTTAAGTCGGAAAACTTTGCATATGTCGGCTATGATGATGAGGAATTGGAGTTGATTGAGCAATTAAAGTGACTTGAGTGCAGTTTGTGTGGTGACACCCAGTGTCGGTTTGGGTATCTTGAGGATTGGGAATGACTTCTTGGTTAGTATCGAGCGCCTTGAAGTTAGATGTGAAAAGGTAGTAGACTTCTTTGGTTCTTTGGTGGCGAGTGTAGATGGGGATTCTGAGTTGGATTCCCGGGTGTGTTGAGATTCGGGGGCGAGAATTTGTGTTCGGATGATCTTGAGTTGAAGAAGATGATACTTGAGGAGAGCCATAGGAGTAAGTTGAGCATTCATCCGAGTGCTACTAAGATGTATCATGATCTGAAGAAAGCTATTTTGGTGGCTTTGGTATGAAGAGGATGTAGCACAATTTGTTTATGCATGTTTGACTTGCGGAAGTCAAAGATTGAGCACGAGAAACTGCGGGGTTGATGCAACCTTTAGAGATTCGGAATGGAAGTGGGACTGACATTTCCATGGACTTTGTATTTGGGTTGCCAAATCTTTGTGAGAGAGAGTCGACCTTATTTGGGTGATTGTGGATAGGTTGACTAAGTGCGCCCATTTTATTCCTATCAACATCACACATCTGTGCCAAAGTTGGCTAGAATATATATTCGGTGATTGTGAAGCTTCATGGGGTTAGAAGAGTATTGTGTCGGGACCAGAGACCAGAGGTTTACATCGGAGTTTTGGGGAAGCTTGCGGGGAGGCTTTGGGGTCCAGCGAGGTTGAGTTGACTTATCATTCTCGGGTGATGGTGGGGCAGAGAGAGAACCATCCGATCTTTGGAGGATCTTTTGAGAGCTTGTGTGCTAGAGCGGGGAGGTGTGTGGGATACACATCTCCCAGCGATTGAGTTCACTTATAATACGGCTATCATTCGAGCATAGGGATGGCTCCTTTTGAGGCCTTTGTATGGCGGAGGTGCGGGACTCCTTTGTGTTGGCATGAGTCAGGGAGAGTGTTGTTCTTGGACCCGAGTTGGTTAGGAGACTACGGAGAAAGTGAAAATGATCGGGGAGAAAATGAAAGAGTCCCAGGTAAGCGAGAAAAGTTATCATGATAAGAGGAGGAAGGACTTGGAGTTTGGTGGTGAGCATGTGTTCTTGAGGTCACGCCTATGAGTGGTGTTGGGCGTGCTCACGAAGGCAAAGAAGTTAACTCAAGGTTCATTGGGCCGTACCAAATCGCGAGAGGGTGGGAAGGTTGCTTATAGGGTGGCTTTGCCACCTAACCTTCGAACTTGCGATGTTTTCACGTGTCACGGCGGAAGTATATCGGAACGTCTCATGTGATTCACATGGATGATGTGGAGAGTGCGTGAGAACCTCACTTTGTGGATACTATGCGGTGAGGATTGATGATAGAGAAGTGAAGGTGTTGAGAGGAAAGACATTGCCTTGGTCGAGGTAGTGTGGTTGGGAGGCTTTCTTTGGTGAGAGTATGACTTGGGAGGTGGAGAGCAAGATCTGGGAGTCTTATCGAGTTATTTGACTCGGGTATGAATTTCGAGGGCGAAATTTCCTAAGTGGGGAGAGTTGTAACACCCCGAATAATTTAATTAAGCAATTGATTAAATTATTTAAAGTGTTACACTATTTTTCTAATTATATTAAATTACAATATAATGTTATAATAAAATAAATTATTTTAATAGAGGGAGTGGTATTAGAAATACGGAGTCTGCATCTTGGGCCGAGAGCCCAAGCCCGATGACAGGCTCTAGGGTTGGTGCCTTTACTTTTGAAAGGAGGAAGAAAGAAAGAAAGAAAGCGAAAGAAAGAGAGAAAGAGAAGGAGAGCGATTATAGCATTTTTTTTTTTTTTTGTTATTTATTTATTATTAAAATTATTTTTGAGTTAGTATTTGGAATATGAATAATTTTGGGAAGTTATTTTGGTTTATAGAGTTGTTAAGAAAATAGTTGTTTGAAGTTGGGATTTAAAAATGAATTAAAATGAGTTTTTACTATAAATATCTTATCATACACCCTCTCACGCTTGTTAAGCGCACCCCAGTTGACCCAAAGCCTATTTGCAACCAGCCCGTGCTTCTTACTTACTTCTTCTTGCCGTGGAAAAGCTGCGTGAAACAGCGGCTCCACAAACCTCACGCCGTTTCTCTTCTCCGGCTCACGTTCTCACTCACCTCTCGCGGCTAGTGAAACTTCACCTTCCCACTCAAATTTTCGTCATTGATCCGTTTCTAGCCTTAGTTTTATCGATTGAAGCACCGTTTTGCGCGAGCGAAAACCCCAACGAGCGGTTTTCTCTGCCAGAGCCACCACGGACTCAGATTTAAAAAGCGGACACCGTAGTTGGATTCTACTCGTCGAGACCTTCGGGAAGCACTAGCCTGCAATGCGTTTCGGAGAAGTTGACGTCGGACCTCTCGTAACCATTTGTCTCATTTGTTTTCCGCTTTCGGTGATACTACAATTTTATTATCGGTATGGGGACTCTTTCTATGCATATAATACTCTTTAGGATTTGTGTTGTATGTGGTCTAGGTGTTGAGGGTGTTGAATGCTTATGCATGTCGGTGAAACCATTCTTGTTGTTGTGTTTAAATGCCTAATTGAAATTGTTATGAGTTCTTCTTATTTGGATGTGTATATATGGCTGAATTGTGTATGTGAATTGGTTGTGAGAACTCTCGATAGAGTGAAGTGTGTGAACATGTTAGTTGTAGAATAATTAAAATGATGTCGATGATTGTTGGTAGTAGAGGGTGGGTTAAGTATGAAAATGGTTAGGGAACTAGTGTTGTCAAAGTGCTAAAAGAATTATGCAGAGAGAGGCGCCAAGTCTTTGGGAAGTTGGCGCTGGTATCTTCTTGGTTCTTTGCGTGGAGTGTGCGAGTGAAAGGCGCCAAAGTGCGGGGCAAATGGCGCCCGAGTTCTTGTATGCAAGCTCTTTGTGTGCGTTATGCGAGCCACGAGGCGCCAAATGGGCAGCCCCAGTGCGCTGTGTCGACTTACGGGCGTGTGTGTATGCGGCGGGCGCCAAAATGTGGGCGCCTGCGCGTGTGCGTGTGTCTTGCCGGTTGTGCGGGCGTGTGCGTGTGCGTGTGTGTCTTGGGTGCGGCGCCAAATATGGCGACCAAGTGCGCCGGTTGGTACAGTAGTGCATGAGGTGTGTGAGAGTGTTGCGGTGGGGCGCCAAAGTGGCTGCCGAAGTGGCGCCAAGTGGCGCTAGTGTTGCGCCTAGGTACCATCTTGGTCACAATGCTTAGTTTAGTCCCGATTGGGTGTGGCAATGTAAATGATGAGTTAATCCACTAAAATAAAAATAGGCCCGAGTGTCTTTATGCGAAGGTGTGAAAGCGGTGTGGGACTCAGGTCCCAGCGGTGTGTAGCCTCGAGGCTTGAATAGTTGGTGAGTTGAGTTGAGAAATAATTAAAGTGGTGTGTATAATAAAATGTTGTGGCACATGTGTTGTTGGTGGTGCATTGACATAGAGTCACATGTTGCATGTGCATAAAGCGGTGTGTAGGCCGGCCAAAGCGGTGTGGGACTTGGTCCAAAGCGGTGGGTGCCCTCGAGGCAAATTGCGGTGGTGAAGGATCCTCATGCATGTTGCATACATGCATACACTCATACATATGTTAATGAACTTAGTGATGGCGTGTTGATAATGTGGTGAAGCGATTGTAGTGTTTGTTGCCTTGCCAATATATAATGCCTATCCTAACTATTATTATTTGTATGAAAGACTCACCCATTACGCTTGGAATGTTGCTCTTATGTGGCAGCAGCTGCGGTACTCACAGTGAGGCATCCTTATGCTGCTACTAGTAGTTGTGTCTCGGCTACGATATGTAGCACCGGGGAGGCGTAGTCGTCTTTTATTTTATTATTTGATGCTTTAGACATTTATTGATGGCGTACTAAGTGATTTGTTAAAAACTAGTAATCCTTCCATTTGTGTTGGGCGTCCTTATTCGATGCATTTGTAAACTAAAGCGGTGTTTGAGGCGACCACTAAACTATGTGATGCGTATCGTTTTAATATTTTATAAACTTCTTATGAATTGACTATGGTGATTGTTTTTATAAGCGTTGAAATGTGACATTCCACTTTCGTGATATTAAATTTAAAAACTACGATAGAATACGATGATTAACGGTTGTCTAGAAAGGGTGTTACATTAGTGGTATCGGAAAGTGAAGTTTGGTGCAATAGAGCCGAGTTGTCGATGTCGAGTCTAGTTATCCCTCGAGTCTTGGTACTCGTTCTAACCATGATTTGTGTTGCGGTGATTAAATTGAATTGGCCAAGCGGTAGGATTCTTTGTTGTTGATACTTGTCTTTGCTTGTTGTCTTATTCTTTGCTATGTATGTGTTTGCTCTGAGTACCTTGTGTAACTGCTATGTTAGTTTTCTGTTTAGCTACTACTTCTTACCATAGGTTGCGATATTTTAAATGTTAGGTGATAGTCTTACCAACATGTTGCATTTATTTAGGTAATTGTAGTTAATGAGGTGATTGAATTTGGTTAGTTAATCCACTTGATACATAGAACTAGATAAAGTTAGAAAATGCGTTGGTGTTCAAGCGCCATCTTTGCATGTCTATAGTGTCAGGTTGCATATGCTTCGACCATTAAGTTATAAAACTAGGGTTTAAATAGCAGGAACTACTGATTTAATTATGGTGTGCTATCTGAAAGTAGTTTTCTCGCTTTACTATGATGTCGTGTTTGTTGACTCTCAAATTCCAAAAGGTTATGTGTTTAAAGGATGCTTGGCTGCTTTACGTGTTTTTCTCTGGGATGATAATTGATCTTAACCTCGTTTAAGTGCTCTTGTTCTTGTTGGATTTTGTAAGGGTGGGGTTCTGACCTTATAATGGTATATATGAGGACTTGTATGTGGGGTTGGGTATTGTAGGTGTTGGTATGCGAAAATGTTCTATTATATTAAGCTGTGATACTTATATGGACATTAATTCAAAGAATTTCACTCTAAGTGTTATACTACTAGTGTACTTTTTGACTATGGCTAGCCTTTGTTCGGGCGGTTCTTTGGTGTATTTTCAGGAGGACATCTCAGGAGCCTCACAAATGTTACATTTGTGAAAGCGATGCGGATATCGAGAAATCCCATAGTCAAATAGTTTACTATTTTATAACCCACGAATATATAAAGAACAGCTGTATGTTGCCATATTTGTTTTTATTGTTGTTGTGAGTGATTGGGTGATTTGATGAGGATGTGGTGAGGGTGATTAATTGTTGTTTTTCTTTGTCTTCTTTGTTTTCTCTTAATGAAAATCTTCTGCATTTTTCACAACAAATGAGGCGCCATTTCCTCTTTGTTTATCCACCTTTGTTTTCTGTGTTTCTTTTAAAATGAAAAGGGTGTAACGTGGCTGTCTTTATAAATAAAATGGTGGGGTTTTACTCTTTGTTTGGTGATTTTAAAAGGAGATGTTTTCCAAATTACAGAAATTTAATGTGTTGCCCAAAATTTGAATGTGTTGTTTTCCAAATTTAAAGGCATTGTTACTAAGACTTGGAATGTGTTGTTACTAGGTTTGGAAGATGTTGTTACTTGAAAACTTAGAGGTGTTGTTACTCCAATTCTTGAATGAGATGTTCCCACTTTCAAAATGTGTTGTTTCCTTAATTTAAATGTGATATTTTCTAAAGTGCAAAAGGTATTGGTACCCAAATCATTCAAATGTGTTGTCCCTTCATTTTAGATGTATTGTTACTCAAATTTAAATAAGATGAGAATGGGTTAGGTGTTGTCGTGATTGCATAATTAAAATCAAGGTTGCTATTTTTCCATAATCAAGTCATTTGTTTTTGTGAATTAAAAGGGCTGTTTTCATGTTGTTAATTTCTTTGTTTTTTCTTTATTCTTTGTTTTTTCATTTAAATCACGGTTCTTTGTATTTTGTTTATAAAAACATTTGTATTTATTTTTCTGAAGCTAATGCATGATTTTTTTAAGCCGATGTCGCTATTTTTGTAAGGCTAGGTTACTATCCTTTCTATATGAAATTAATAATGCGGTTTTACAACCAAGTAAATTCTTTGTTTCCTTTCTTTATAATTAAATGTGCGATTTACTTAAATGAAATGCATTTGTTTTCTCAAATTTAAGTGAGCTATTTCTTCAATTTAAGTGTCTTTGTTCATCATATTTTAAAGTGCCGTTTTCTCTATCTTTCAAGTTGTTGTAGTCACAATAATTCTTCTTTGTTTTTATGTTGTGGCGTCCCATGTGTATAACTAATGATTAAAGATAACGGCGTGTTAATCGTGCTAAGTGACTAAATGATGATGTTGTGATTTAAATAAGATGGTTATGATGAAATTGAGAGATGTGGTAATAATGATATTGAGAAGGTTACGTGTTGTGCAATGCGTAGATAAATTGGAGTTAGCGAGGGGGTTGGGTAAAATGGTGTTGTTTTTAAAAGTTGGTTTCTCACTTTGTTTTCTAAAAATTGTTGATGTTTCTTTGTTTTAAAAGAATAAATGTTGTTGTGTTCTCAACTTTATGTTGTTGTTTCCCCAAAATTTAAAAGTGCGGTTTTCTTGAGTTAAAGGTGTTGTCATGTCTTTAAGGCTTTGATTTCTATGAGAATGATTCTAAACGTCGAGTGTATTTTATGGTGTGCATTCCACTTTGTTTTATCCTATGTGCCTAATGGTCCTCGGCGTGCAATCGTGAACTCGATTTTATGATCTTGACTTGCAATAGTTGTGTCCTTCTAGGTGTAGTAGGAATTTATCTTGAACCGCATTTCGAGATTATATCCATAGTAAACCCTTGGTAGTGTCTTGGCGTTAGATTGGGGAAGATAGTAGTGAGGCGTAAAGATTAGAGTTTTGAGTACAAAAGTAGCGATGTAAGAGGAGTGTATGATTTGGATCAAGTTAGGTATGAGAGCGCAAGCTCGACATTGTTTTCATGGTGTTGGCGTCAAATTTTCGAGGGCGAAAATATTCTAAGTGGGGAGAGTTTACGCCCGATTTTTTTGTTATTTATTTATTATTAAAATTATTTTTGAGTTAGTATTTGGAATATGAATAATTTTGGGAAGTTATTTTGGTTTATAGAGTTGTTAAGAAAATAGTTGTTGCGAAGTTGGGATTTAAAAATGAATTAAAATGAGTTTTACTATAAATATCTTGTATACACCCCCTCTGCTTGTTAAGCGCACCCCCAGTTCACCCCAAAGCCTATTTGCAACCAGCCCATGCTTCTTACTTCTTCTTCTTCGTGGAAAAGCTGCGTGAAGCAGCGGCTCCACAAACCTCTCATTGTTTCTCTTCTCCCACTCACGTTCTCACTCACCTCTCATGGCTTAGTGAAACTTCACCTTCCCACTCAAATTTCGTCATCGATCCGTTTCTAGCCTTAGTTTTATCGATTGAAGCAGTTTTGCCGACGAAAACCCCAACCGAGCGGTTTCTCCTCCTTCCGCCACCACGAGACTCAGATTTAAAAAGCGGACACCGTAGTTGGATTCTACTCGTCGAGACCGCCGGGAAGCACTAGCCTGCATGCGTTTCGGAGAAGTTGACGTCGGACCCTCTCGTAACCCGCTGTCTCGCTGTTTTCCGCTTTCAGTGATACTACAATTTTTATTATCCAGGTATGGGGACTCTTTCTATGCATATAATACTCTTTAGGATTTGTGTTGTATGTGGTCTAGGTGTTGAGGGTGTTGAATGCTTGTCTGTATCGGTGAAACCATTCTTGTTGTTGTGTTTAAATGCCTAATTGAAATTGTTATGAGTTCTTCTTGTTGGATGTGTATATGGCTGAATTGTGTATGTGAATTGGTTGTGAGAACTCTCCAATAGAGTGAAGTGTGTGAACATGTTAGTTGTAGAATAATTAAAATGATGTCTGATGATTGTTGGTAGTAGAGGGTGGGTTAAGTATGAAAATGGTTAGGGAACTAGTGTTGTCAAAGTGCTAAAAGAATTATGCAAGAGAGGGGCGCCAAGTCTTTGGGGAAGTTGGCGCTGGTATCTTCTTGGTTCTTTGCGTGGAGTGTGCAGTGAAGTGAAGGGCGCCAAAGTGCGGGGCAAATGGCGCCCGAGTTCTTTGTATGCAAGCTCGCTTTGTGTGCGTTGTGCGAGCCACGGGGCGCCAAATGGCAGCCACAGTGCGCTGTGTGTCGACTCTCAGGCGTGTGTGTGCGGCGGGCGCCAAAATGTGGGCGCCTGCGTGTGCGTGTCGCGCCGGTTATGCGAGGCGTGTGCGTGTGCGTGTGTGTCTTGGGTGCGAGCGCCAAATATGGCGACCAAGTGCGCCGGTTGGTACAGTAGTGCATGAGGTGTGTGAGAGTGTTGCGGTGGGGCGCCAAAGTGGCTGCCGTGGCGCCAAGTGGCGCTAGTGTTGCGCCTAGGTACCATCTTGGTCACAATGCTTAGTTTGGTCCGATTGGGTGTGGCAATGTAAATGATGAGTTAATCCACTAAAATAAAAATGGGGCGAGTGTCTTTATGCGAAGGTGTGAAAGCGGTGTGGGACTCGGTCCAAAGCGGTGTGTAGCCCTCGAGGCTTGAATAGTTGGTGAGTTGAGTTGAGAAATAATTAAAGTGGTGTGTATAATAAAATGTTGTGGCACATGTGTTGTTGGTGGTGCATTGACATAGAGTCACATATTGCATGTGCATAAAGCGGTGTGTGAAGCCGGCCAAAGCGGTGTGGGACTTGGTCCCAAGCGGTGGGTGCCCTCAAGGCAAATTGCGGTGGTGAAGGATCCTCATGCATGTTGCATACATGCATACACTCATACATATGTTAATGAACTTAGTGATGGCGTGTTGATAATGTGGTGAAGCGATTGTAGTGTTTGTTGCCTTGCCAATATATAATGCCTATCCTAACTATTATTATTTGTATGAAAGACTCACCCGTTACGCTTGGAATGTTGCTCTTATGTGGCAGCAGCTGCGGTACTCACAGTGAGGGCATCCTTATGCTGCCTACTAGTAGTTGTGTCTCGGCTACGATATGTAGCACCGGGGAGGCGTAGTCGTCTTTTATTTTATTATTTGATGCTTTAGACATTTATTGATGGCGTACTAAGTGATTTGTTAAAAACTAGTAATCCTTCCATTTGTGTTGGGCGTCCTTATTCCGATGCTTGTAAACTAAAGCGGTGTTTGAGGGCGACCACTAAACTATGTCTTTGCGTATCGTTTTAATATTTTATAAACTTCTTATGAATTGACTATGGTGATTGTTTTTATAAGCGTTGAAATGTGACATTCCCTTTCGTGATATTAAATTTAAAAACTACGATAGAATCTGATGATTAACGGTTGTCTAGAAAGGGGGTGTTACAAGCGGGCGCAAGGGAGAGAGAGAAAGGAGAGGAAGTTTCGCACCACTCAAAAGAAGGAGAAGAAGGCCTTAGTTCTTTGTAGTTCTTATGCGTGACTTGGTGAGAATCACTTTCTCACGGTTAATTCGAGGTAAGGGAGTCTCACTCTATAATAGAGGAGATAATATGTTATATGTAGATCATAGGCCTCGATTTGTGTTAATTGATGATTGTTTGGTGAATTGAGTCATTGAATTGAATAAATTGCATGTGAAATCGATTTGGGGCTTAACTTAGGGTTTATAACATGTTGATTTCGTGATTGGTAATGTGTTTGATGATTGAGCATGAAATTGATTGTCATAATATGAAATTAGGAGTATTAGAGTGATTATGGAGTGGTTTGATTTAGAAGAAATTGGAAAATTTGGGGTTTTGAGTTTAGGGCGCCATATGGCTAGGATTACAGCGCCTGTGCCTTGCTATGTGATGAGGCTATGGTCTTTGTGTTCTTGTTACAGGCGCCACTTTCTTTGAGGAATTGGCGCTGGGTTCTGTTCACGTCTTTGGAATTGTGTGCGAGTGCGGGTGTGTGTCGGTGGTAGGCGCCAGAATGTGGGTGTTTTGGTGCCCGGAGAGTGAAACTTAGAGTTCTAGGCATATTTTCCCGTGCCAACTTTTGCATTCACCTGCCCAAAACCAATTTTAAGTGTTTTGGCTCGAATGGTTTTCTGGTTGCAGGTGTTATTTTACAAATGTCCCGGTGGGGGTGGTTTTGTGTGTGTAATTGGGGTGGGTTGAGTGAAACTTACATTTCTGGGCATATTTTCCCGTGCCAACTTTTGCATTCACGTGCTCAAATCCAATTTTAAGTGTTTTGGCTCGAATGGTTTTCTGGTTACTGTAACACCCCAAATAATTTAATTAAGAAATTAATTAAATTGTTTAAGTGTTGCAATAATTTTAATTATATTAAATTATAATATGGTGTTTATAATTTAGTATTTCATTTTAATTGAAGGGAGTGGTGGAAGAAATGGGCCAGGGGTGTAAAAAGGGCCCAAGGTGCGCTTGGCCCAATATACATATACCCAAAAGTGGAATTTTATTTCATTTGTGAAAGAAAGAAAGAAAGTTTCGAAGGAGAGGAGAGAAAGAGAGAACCCACGGCGCAAAACCCTAGGAGAAGAGGAGGAGAAGAGCAATTTCGTGGCTTGGAGCTTGGATTGTTGCGGTGGTTTTGTTCGTGACTCGTTAGGTTCTTCTCACGGTTATTTTGAGGTAAGGGGAGTCTCACTCTATAATAGAGGAGATAATGGGTATTATATGTGTCATAGAAATTTGTTTTGATGTTATTTGATGATCACATGTTGATTGATTCCTTGAATTGATGAAATTGTTGGTGAAAAATTGATTTAGGTGTGAGTTAGGGTTTTACATTGTGTGATTTTGTGATTTTGATGTGTTTGATGATTTGAGCATGCAATTGGTTGTTTGATTTTGAAATTAGGAGTGTTAGAACCATCATTGGGTGAATTGGTTTGGGAGATTTTGAGAAAATTGGGATTTTGGGGTTTGGGGCGCCAAAATGCTAGGATCTGGCATACATGTCTTGCATTCCACAGTGAAATTTGGAGTTTGTGCGGGGAATGCTCTTTGCGGGCGCCACATTCTTTGGGAAAATGGCGCCAATGCCTTTGTTCATGTCTTTGGAAAATGTTTTGTGCGAGGTTGTTACTGCCGGGCGCCAAATTCTTTGGGAAAATGGCGCCTGTGCCTTTGTTTTGTGTGTTGGGTGAGTGTGTGCGATGTGAGGCGCCAAATGCTGCCCAGAGTGCGAGAATGGCGCGCTGTGTCAGCTATGCGAAGTGCAGGTGAGTGAGTTCTTTGCTGGGCGCGAGAATGTGGGTATTTTGGAGCCGGGAGTGAAACTTGCATTTCTGGGCACATTTCCTCGTGCCAACTTTTGTATTCACTGCCAACTTTCAATTTTAAGCGTTTTGGCTCGAGTGGTTTTTCGATTGCAAGTGTATTTTTGAAAATGTCGGTAGGCCTCGGTTTAGGTGTGTTTTGGAGCCGGTGAGTGCAACTTGTATTTCTAAACATATTTTCTCGTGTCAACTTTTGCATTCACCTGCCAACTTTCAATTTTAAACGTTTTTGGCTCGAGTGGTTTTTGATTGCAAGTGTATTTTTGAAAATGTCCGGTAGAGGCTCGGTTTTAGGTGTGTTTTGGAGCCGGTGAGTGCAACTTGTATTTCTAAACATATTTTCTCGTGTCAACTTTTGCATTCACCTGCCAACTTTCAATTTTAAGTGTTTTGGCTCAGTGGTTTTCTGAGTTCAAGTGTATTTTTGAAAATGTCCCGGTAGGGCTCGTTTCACGTGTGTTTTGGGCCGGGAGTGAAACTTACTTTTCTAGGCATATTTCACTGTGCCAAATTTTGTGTTTACCTGCCCAAATTCATTTTTAAACATTTTGGCTCGGGTGGTTTTGATTTGAAAGTGTTGGGTGAGCTGTGTCAGGGGCGCCAAGCTGTCTTTGCTGTGTCTTAGTTTGTGTCTGAAAGCGTATGAGTTTGTGTCTAGTGTCTGTGTTGCCCAGGGGCGCCAGATTGCTAGGAAAGTGGCGCCCGGTGGCTGTGTTGCCACGGGGGCGCCAGAATCTTTGAGTTTACGGCGCCTAGTCTTTGTGTTGCACCGGGGGGCGCAGAATGTGGGAAAAATGGCGCCTGGTGCTGCCAAGTGCCTAAGAGGGTCTTTATTTTGGTCCCTAGGTGACAGTTTGGTCCACTAGATGATTGTTTTGGTCTAAATGGTGGTTTAGGTCCCTGAGTAAAAATTTGAGTACCCTAGGGGAGGATAGTCAGGTGGGACATAATGGTGTTGAGGGTTTATAATGAGGTGGTTGAGCATGCCATGGGGGCATGGGCGGTGGAGCCAAGCCGGGGGCTATAAAATGAGATTGACACTTTGAGGTAAGAAGTAATTGGGTGTATTGAATTGTTTGAAAATGATGTTTGTGATGTTCATGGAGTCTCATGCATACATTGGGCTGCGATCGTAGTGTTTATAATATGATTTGTGAAGCTTTGAGGCGTAGGGGCCTTATAAAGTGATTATGAAACTGCTGGCGCGTAGGGGGCCTTGTATGATGATTGTGAAGCTGAGGCGGCGGTGGGCCAATGGTACCACATGCATGATGACATTGCATACATTCTCATTGGTGCATGAATATTATTGATTAGTGATTGGTGTGTTTGAGTGTTTGTACACTATCTTTGATATATTGCTTATTATCACTTTTATTATATAGTTCGAGACTCACCCTTTACGTTGTTATTTACCACGGTGTAGTCGGGAGTGAGGGCTTTCTACCTTCACTACTCCCCAGAGTCGGTGCGCTCGATCGTAGCACCTAGGGGTGGGGTTTATTTGTTGTTTACTGTTTTGCTCCTTGTTGAGCCTTTATGTATTTGTTTTGATATTCTTTGGATTATCTTTGTTGAGATAATGATTGTTTTCCATTGCATTATGTGAAACTATATTTCTATGAATTATCTTACGGTGTTACGATATCTGGTTTTGTTTAAGAGAAAGAGTTGTGACGCTCCATTTCATTGAGTATTAAATTATGTTATACTATTAGTGTCTTTGAATGACTATGGCTAAAGCGTGGTTCGCCACTAAGGCTAGAATTTCTTTATTTGGTGTATTTACTGAGGCATCGAGAGCCTTGCAAAAGTGGCCAATGCACATTGCAAGTAGTATCGATTACACGAGTAATCCCATAGTCGGCCAGTCCACTATTTTATAACACACTAAACTAGAAAATGATCGAGAAAAGATTTTTGTACACTCGATTTTTGATTTAAATTACAGGGTAGAAATGGGGTGTTACATTAGTGGTATCGAGCAAAAGTTGGTCTGTCCAGGCCAAGTGTGTCGATCTGTCATAGTGTGTATGACAACTAGGTGTCTTAAAGTAATTACAGGAGCTGGTTGTTTATCTTTGCGGTGTTAGGTTGATATGGCGAGAAGGATCGATCTTTGCTTTTCTTGAGGCCTTGCAAGCCATAAGCCTTGGTTGTGGGTACCAGCAGAATCACGGAGGCCCGCGGTTTGGCTACCTTCGAGAGAGAACCCTCCCACCTTGAGGGAGAGTACAATCCGGATGGTGCTTTGGCTTGGTTGAAGGAGATCGAGAGGATCTTAGGGTAATTGGTGTAATGATGAGCAGAAGGTAAGGTATGGTACTCATACCCTATCTGAAAGAGGCGATGGCCCGGTGGTTGGAGACCGGTGAGAGACTAGGGGCTGCCCATGAGGAGGTTACAGAGTTTGTATTCGGGAGGGAGTTCTAAGAAAGTATTTTCCGGAGGGCGTCGGAGGACGAGAAAGAGATAGAGTTTTTGGGGTGAGGCGGGGTAGTATGTCGATCACACAGTATCTTTGCTAGATTTCTTGACCTTGCTAAGTTCTACCCACATTACTCGGAGGTGAAATTTGAATTCTCAAAGTGCATCAAATTTGAGAATGGTTTGAGAGTGATATCAAGCGGTGTAGGGTATCGGAAGATCAGTGTTGATCGGTTGGTGATTGTAGGATCTATGAGGTGATAGCAATGCCGCTCTAGGGTCATGAGAGACCGAGAGGAAATTTCATCACGGAGGTAAGCCTTATGAGAAGTCTGTGAGGGGAAGCAAAGGTATTCGGGTGTGTAACAGTACAATGGTGGGAGCAGTCTGTGAGGGTAGGAGACACCATGAGGGCAAGAAGCCAAGTGGGAGACGCCCCATCGATATTGTGTGTTTCAAAAATGTGACAAGCCAGTCACAAGAGTTTTGGTGTAAGGTGGAAGTGCGAGAGATGTTTTAGGTGTGGAAAGAGTGGTCACATGGCATCAGGTGTGATCGCAAGGAACTGTATGTTTCAAGCTGTGGTGAAAGTGGTCACATTAGCTTCAAGTGTCCCAAGCCTAAGAAGGAAAGATCTCTTTGGGAGGGTGTTTGCATTGGCGAGTTCGGAGGGACCTAATGATATCAGGTACATGTTTCATCTCTGGTACTCCTTTAGTTGCTATTGTTGACACGGGTGCTCGCACTCTTTTATTGCATCTGTTTGTCTTTGAAAAGTTAAATTTAGTAATGTCTACTATGGAGAGAGGATGGTTATCGACACTCCGGCTAAAGGTCCGTAACTACTTCTACGATGTGTGCTAGGTGTCCTCTGTCGGTCTTGGCGAGAGATTTTTACAGTTGATCGATTTGTTTGCCTTTGGGTGGGTTAGATGTGATTACGGGCATGGATTGGTTAGTAGATAACCACGTGCACATCAAGCGATTACGATAAGTCTATTAGTTTTCTCCTTCACGAAGAGGAAGAGTGCGCTTTGTTGTCTCTTTGAGCAATTGCGCAAGGTAATGAAAGAGGGTGGTCGGTTGTTTGCTTTGATTGCGTCCATATCTGCGAGAGCAGTGTGATTGATGGATTCTGGTGGTGGTGTGAGTTCACTGAAGTGTTCCGGATGAGATTCCTAGTGTGCCCCCGAGAGAGGAAGTGGAGTTGGGTTGAACTTGTGCACAGTACTAGGCACGTGTCATGGCACCGTCTGGGATGTCGGCTTAGAGTTATGCGAATTGAAGAAGCGATTAGAGGAGCTTCTTGAGAAGAAGTTTGTGAGGCCTAGTGTATCACCATGGGGAGCTCGGTTTTGTTGGTAAAGAAGAAGGATGGGAGTATGCGTGCGTGCGTAGACTACTGAGGCAGATTGAATAAAGTGACTATCAAGAATAAGTATCCTCTCCAGAGGATAGATGATCTAATGGATCGGTGGTGGGTGCTAAAGTGTTTAGCAAGATTGACTTGAGGTCAGGGTATCACCAGTTAAGGTGAAGGATGAGGATATCGAAAGCGACATTCGGGACAAGGTATGGGCATTATGAGTACTCGTAATGCCGTTTGGTGTCACCCGATGCACGGGGTGTTTATGGAGTACATGAACCGAATTTTCCATAACTATCTGGATCGGTTCGTGGTGGTCTTCATTGATGATATTTTGGTGTACTCAAAATCGAGGAGAGCATGCGAGCACTTGAGGTTAGTGCTAGAGGTCTTGAAAGAGAGGAAGTTGTATGCGAGTTGTCAAAGTGTGAGTTAGTTTGCATGAGGTGAGCTTCTTGGGTCATATTATTTCGGGTGATGGTATAGGCGTGGATCCGGCCAAGGTAGATGCGATGTTACGATTGGGAGAGCCCAAAGTCTGCGGCCCGAGATCGGGAGTTTCATGGGGTTGTTGGTTATTACAGGAGGTTCATTGAAGGGTTCTCTAAGCTAGCCCTTCCATTGACTCGATTGACACCTGTAAAGGAAAGGCATTTGTGTGGGATGCAAAGTGTGAAGAGAGCTTCCAAGAGCTAAAGAGAAGGTTGACCACGTCCCAGGTGTTAGTGTTACTGTGCGGGCGACCATTTGTTGTGTCTTGTGATGCTTCCAAGATGGGTTTGGGAGGTGTTTTGATGCGAGGATGGGAAGGTGGTTGCTTATGCGTCCCGGCAGTTGAGGACCCATGAGAAGAACTACCCTACCCACGACTTAGAGTTGGGCTGCGATTGTGTTTGTGTTGAAAATGCGGAGACACTATCTCTATGGTACTAGATTCGAAGTGTTCGGTGACCACAAGAGTCCGAAGTACTTGTTTGACGAAGGAGTGAATATGAGGCGAGGCGTTGGTTAGATTTGTTGAAGGACTATGATTTCGGCTTGAACTATCACCCGGCAAAGCTAATGTCGTGGTGATGCTTTGAGTCGGAAGACTTTGCATATGTCGGCTATGATGGTGAGGAGTTGGAATTGATTGAGCAATTCAGTGACTTGAGTTTGAGTGCGTGAGGTGACACCTCAGTGTCGAGTTGGGGATCTTGAGAATTGGGAGCGACTTCTTGGTTAGTATCGAGCGCCTTGAAGTTAGATGTGAAGTTGGTAGATTTGTTGGTTCTTTGGTGAGCAAAGTGGCGATGGGGATTCTGAGGTTGGATTCCCGGGTGTGTTGAGGTTCGGGGACGAGAATCGTGTTCCGGATGATCTTGAGTTGAAGAAGATGATACTTGAGGAGAGTCATAGGAGTAAGGTGAGCATTCATCCAGGTGCCACTAAGATGTACCATGATCGAAGAAACTATTTTGGTGGCACAGTATGAAGAGAGATGTTGCGCGGTTTGTATATGCATGTTTGACTTGCGAAGTCAAAGATTGAGCACGAAGCTGCGGGGTTGATCTGACCTTTGGAGATTCCGGAATGGAAGTGGGACGGCATTTCCATGGACTTTGTATTTGGGTTGCCAAATCTTGTGAGAGGTCGACACTATTTGGGTGATTGTGGATAGGTTGACCAAGTCGCCCATTTCATCCCTATCAACATCACCTTTCTGTGCCAAAGTTGGCTAGAATCTACATTCGAGTAATTGTGAAGCTTCATGGGGTTAGAAGAGTATTGTGACGGATAGAGACCCACGGTTTACATCGAGTTTTGGGGAGCTTGCGGGAGGCTTTGGGGTCCAAGCGAGGTTGAGTTGACTTATCACCCTCGGGTGATGGTCGGAGAGAGAACCATCCGGTCTTTGGAGGATCTTTTGAGAGCTTGTGTGTTAGAGCGGGGGAGGTGCGTGGGATACGCATCTTCCAGCGATTGAGTTCACGTATAATAACGGCTATCATTCGAGCATCGGGATGGCTCCTTTCGAGAGGCTTTATGCGGGCGGAGGTGCGAGAACTCCGTTGTGTTGGCATGAGTCAGGGAGAGTGTTGTCCTTGGACGAGTTGGTTAGGGAGACTGCGAGAAGGTGAAAATGATCGAGAGAAGATGAAAGAGTCTCGAGTCGGCGTGAGAAAAGTTATCATGATAAGAGGAGGAAGGACTTGGAGTTTCAGTGGTGAGCATGTGTTCTTGAGGTCACCTTTATGGTGGTGTTGGGCGTGCTCGAAGGCAAAGAAGTTAACTCCAAGGTTTATTGGACCGTACCAAATCACCGAGAGGTTGGAAAGGTTGCTTATAGGGTGGCCTTGCCACCTAAATCTTCGAACTTGCACGATGTCTTCCACGTGTCACGGCTTGGAGTATATTCGGACCGTCTCATGTGATTCACATGGATGATGTGGAGAGTGCGTGAGAACCTCTTTGTGGAGACTATGCCGGTGAGGATTGAGGATAGAGAAGTGAAGGTGTTGAGAGGAAAGACATTGCCTTGGTCAAGGTAGTGTGGTTGGGAGGCTCTTTGGTGAGAGTATGACTTGGGAGATTTGGAAAGCAAGATGCGGGAGTCCTATCGAGTTATTTGATTTCGGTATGAATTTCGAGGACGAAATCTCTAAGTGGGGGAGAGTTGTAACACCCCAAATAATTTAATTAAGAAATTAATTAAATTGTTTAAGTGTTGCAATAATTTTAATTATATTAAATTATAATATGGTGTTTATAATTTAGTATTTCATTTTAATTGAAGGGAGTGGTGGAAGAAATGGGCGAGGGGTGTAAAAGGGCCCAAGGTGCGCTTGGCCCAATATACATATACCCAAAAGTGGAATTTTATTTCATTTGTGAAAGAAAGAAAGAAAGTTTGAAGGAGAGAGAGAGAAAAGAGAGAACCCACGGCATGAAAACCCTAGGAGAAGAGGAGGAGAAGAGCAATTTCGTGGCTTGGAGCTTGGATTATTTGCGGTGGTTTTGTTCGTGACTCAGTTAGGTTCTTCTCACGGTTATTTTGAGGTAAGGGAGTCTCACTCTATAATAGAGGAGATAATGGGTATTATATGTGTCATAGAAATTTTGTTTTGATGTTATTTGATGATCACATGTTGATTGATTCCTTGAATTGATGAAATTGTTGGTGAAAAATTGATTTAGGTGTGAGTTAGGGTTTTACATTGTGTGATTTTGTGATTTTGATGTGTTTGATGATTTGAGCATGCAATTGGTTGTTTGATTTTGAAATTAGGAGTGTTAGAACCATCATTGGGTGAATTGGTTTGGGAGATTTTGAGAAAATTGGGATTTTGGGGTTTGGGCGCCAAAATGCTAGGATCTGCGCATACGTAATCTTGCATTCACAGTGAAATTTGGAGTTTGTGCAGAATGAGTGCTGCCGGGCGCCACATTCTTTGGGAAAATGGCGCCACATGTGCCTTTGTTCATGTCTTTGGAAAATGTTTTGTGCGGGGTTGTTACGCGGGCGCCAAATTCTTTGGGAAAATGGCGCCCTGTGCACTGTTTGTGTGTTGGGTGCGTGTGTGCCAGTGACAGGGGCGCCAAATGCTGCCCCAGGGTGCCCAGAATGGCGCCTGTGTCACTTTGTAGCAAGGTGCAGGTGAGTGAGTTCTTTGCTGGCGCGAGAATGTGGGTATTTTGGAGCCGGGAGTGAAACTTGCATTTCGGGCACATTTCCTCGTGCCAACTTTTGTATTCACCTGCCAACTTTCAATTTTAAGCGTTTTGGCTCGAGTGGTTTTACGATTGCAAGTGTATTTTTGAAAATGTCGGTAGAATTTCGGTTTAGGTGTGTTTTGGAGCCGGTGAGTGCAACTTGTATTTCTAAACATATTTTCTCGTGTCAACTTTTGCATTCACCTGCCAACTTTCAATTTTAAGCGTTTTGGCTCAGTGGTTTTACGATTGCAAGTGTATTTTTGAAAATGTCCGGTAGGGCCTTCGGTTTAGGTGTGTTTGGAGCCGGTGAGTGCAACTTGTATTTCTAAACATATTTTCTCGTGTCAACTTTTGCATTCACTGCCAACTTTCAATTTTAAGTGTTTTGGCTCAGTGGTTTTACGAGTTCAAGTGTATTTTTGAAAATGTCCGGTAGAGGCTCGTTTCACGTGTGTTTTGGAGCAGGAGTGAAACTTACTTTTCTAGGCATATTTCACTGTGCCAAATTTTGTGTTTACCTGCCCAAATTCATTTTTAAACATTTTGGCTCGGGTGGTTTTTGATTTGAAAGTGTTGGGTGAGCTGTGTGTGTGGGGCAGCGCGTAGTTGTCTTTGCTGTGTCTTAGTTTGTGTCAAAGCGTATGCGAGTTTGTGTCTAGGTCTGTGTTGCCCGAGGCGCGCCAGTTGCTAGGAAAGTGGCGCCCGATGGCATTTGTGTGTTGCCTGTGGGGCGCGAGAATCTTGAGTTTAGCGCGCTAGTCTTTATGTTGCACCGGGCGCGAGAATGTGGGAAAAATGGCGCTGAGTCTTTGCCAAGTGCCTAAGAGGAGTCTTTATTTTGGTCCCTAGGTGATTTGGTCCCTAGATGATTGTTTTGGTCCTAAATGGTGGTTTAGGTCCCCGAGTAAAGGTGAGTACCCTAGGGAGGATAGTCAGGTGGGACATAATGGTGTTGAGGGTTTATAATGAGGTGGTTGAGCATGCCATGGGGGCATGGGCGGTGGAGCCAAGCCAGGGGGCTATAAAATGAGATTGACAACGAGGTAAGAGTAATTGGGTGTATTGAATTGTTTGAAAATGATGTTTGTGATGTTCATGGAGTCTCGTGCATACATTGCATTTGCATGATCGTAGTGTTTATAATATGATTTGTGAAGCTTTGAGGCGGCGGGGGCCTTATAAAGTGATTATGAAGCTGCGGGCGGTGGGGGGCCTTGTATGATGATTGTGAAGCTGAGGCGGCGGTGGGCCAATGGTACCACATGCATGATGACATTGCATACATTCTCATTGGTGCATGAATATTATTGATTAGTGATTGGTGTGTTTGAGTCTTTGTACACTATCTTTGATATATTGCTTATTATCACTTTTATTATATAGTTCGAGACTCACCCTTTCATGTTGTTATTTACCCACGGGTAGTCGGGAGTGAGGGCTTTCTACCTTCACTACTCCCCAAAGTCGATGCCGCTCACGATCGTAGCACCTAGGGGTCGGGGTTTAGGCCCTGTTGTTACTGTTTGCTCCTTGTTGAGCCTTTATGTATTTGTTTTGATATTCTTTGGATTATCTTTGTTGAGATAATGATTGTTTTCCATTGCATTATGTGAAACTATATTTCTATGAATTATCTTACGGTGTTACGTATCTGGTTTTGTTTAAGAGAAAGAGTTGTGGACGCTCCATTTCATTGAGTATTAAATTATGTTATACTATTAGTGTCTTTGAATGACTATGGCTAAAGCGTGGTTCGCCACTAAGGCTAGAATTTCTTTCATTTGGTGTATTCTACGAGGCATCGAGAGCCTTGCAAAAGTGGCCAATGCATTGCAAGTAGTATCGATTACAGAGTAATCCCATAGTCAGCCAGTCCACTATTTTATAACACACTAAACTAGAAAATGATCAGAAAAGATTTTTGTACACTCTGATTTTTGATTTAAATTACCGGGTAGAAATGGGGTGTTACATTAGCTCAATTGGTAGTGGGAATGCGAGGAAATGTACAAGAGGTGCGAGGTTCGATTCCCACGGAAGGCAAAAACTCTACATGGGGTAGAGGAGTTCTTTGAGTAATAGCTATTTGGGTGGTGGACCAGTGCATTTACAATAAAAAGCGCCTTTTATTGTAACGACACAGGTCCACCTGGCCATGCAGTTGCTCAAAGAACTCTCTACCAAATTGCGCTTAGTGGGAATGAACCTCATCTACCTCTTCATCTCTCGCATTCACTCACCAAGTGAGCTAGCTCAAGTGGTAGTGGGAATGCGAGGGAGATGTACAAGAGTGCGAGGTTCGATTCCCACGGAAGGCAAAAATTCTACTGGGGTAGAGAAGTTCTTTGAGTAATATGTATTTGGGGTGGTGGACCCGGTACATTCTGATTCTGGTGTTATTTTACAAATGTCGGTGGGGGTGGTTTATGTGCGTAAATGGGGTGGGTTGAGTGAAACTCACATTTCAGGCATATTTTCTTGTGCCACATTTTGCATTCACACTGCCCAAAAAACATTTTTAAACAATTTGGCTCGAGTGTTTTTCTGTTTTCATGTATTATTTGAGAGATGTGCTAGAGAGCATGGTTGTGGCGCCCAAAAGTGTGCGCTGGGGGTGATTTGAGCGAAACTTAGAGTTCTAGGTATATTTTACAGTGCCATCTTTTGCGATTGCTGCCCAAAAACAATTTTAAGCATTTTGGCTCGAGTGGTTTTTCGGTTTAAGCGTGTTGTGTGTCTTTGGGTCAGGTGTAGGGCGCCAAAGCAGTCTTGCCCGGGTGCACGGGAGGCGCCCATGTCGAGTTTGTGTCCGAGTGGGTGTGCAGGTTTGTGTCAGGATTTGTCTTTGCCTGCAGGGGCGCGCGGATTGCTAGAAAAGTGGCGCCAGTGGGTGTGTTGCCACGGGCGCCAAATTCTTTGAGTTTCGGCGCGCTAGTCTTTGTGTTGCACCGGGCGCGAGAATGTGGGGCATTTGGCGCTAGTCTTTTGCAAGTACTTAAGTGTGTCTTTGTTTTTGTTCCTAGGTGACAGTTTGGTCCCTAGATGATTGTTTTAGTCCTAAATGGTGGTTTAGGTCCTTGAGTGAGGGTGAGTCCTCTAGATGAGATTAGTCCTTGGGACTTAATTGTGTTGAGCGTGTATCTTGAGATGGTGAGAGGATGCCATGGGGGCATGAGTAGGAGGGCCAAGCCATGAGGGCTATAAATGAGATTAATAATGAGGTAAGAGTTAGTGCGTGAATTGAGATGTTTGAGAATGTGTTTGTGTTGTTACATGGAGTCCCATGCATACATTAATTTGTGATCGTAGAGCTTATAAAGCGATTGTGAAGCTTTGAGGGCGGCCGGAGGGCGAGTCATGAGGACTCCATTTGATGATGAGGATCACGGAGGGCAAATATTGAGAATCTGGGAGGGCAAATGGTACCACATGCATAACTACATTGCATACATTCACATGAGTGCATGAACATTATTGAGTGATGATTGGTATGATTGATTGTGCTGTGAACTGTGATTGTATATATTGCCTATTATCACTTTTATTATATAGTTCGAGACTCACCCTTTCTGTTGTTGTTTACCACAGGTAGTCATGAGTGAGGGCTTGCTACCTTCACTATTCCCCGAGTCGGTCTACTCTGATACGTAGCACCTAGGGGATGGGGTTTAGACTTTTATTTGTCTTGTTTTGCTCACTGTTGAGCTTTCATACTGTTATACTATGTATTGTTGAGACTTGAGGATTATTCTTTTGAGCTGTAGTTTTATTCCGCTGCATGATATGAGCTTATATCCCACGTTTTGTATGGTGTTACGTATTGATTCCTATTTATGAGCTGAATTGACCGTTTGAGTTGTTTTAAGAGATAAATGTAGCATTCCATTTAATGAAAAATGATTTTTATGTACTCTGATTTTGATTTAAATTACCGGGTAGAAATGGGGTGTTACATATGCAATGATGAGGATGTATGCAATGTAGTCATGCATGCGGTACCATTTGCCCCCATGGCAGTATCATCAACAAATTGAGCCCCCGTGACTCTGGCCCCCATGGCCTCATCATCAATATATAAATGTCGCGACCGCAGCCGAATGTATGCATGTGACTCCATGAACATATCACAAACACATTTACAATATCACAATTTACCCATTATTTTCTCACCTCATTATCAATCTCATTTATAGCCCCCATGGCTCTAGCCCCCATGGCTCATGCCCCCATGGCATCATCAGTCACTTCATTCACTAACTCATCACAGTTATGTCCCAGGGACTAATCACAACTAGCGGACTAAACCTCACTCAAGGACCAAAAACACACTTTAGGACCAAAACAACACTTAGGGACTAATCTGTCACCTTTTGGACCAAAACAACACTTAGGGACTAATCTGTCACCTTTTGGACCAAAACACCACCTAGGGACTAAAACAGCACTCCTAGGACTAAACTGTCACCTAGGGACCAAACTGTCACCTAGGGACCAAAACAACACCCACTTAGACACAAGGCAGCACTAGGCGCCATTTTCCCCACAACCTGGCGCCCCCTTGTGCAACACCGCACTAGGCGCCAAAAACTCAGCAACTTGGCGCCCCCCGTGGCAACACAGCCTCTGGGCGCCACTTTTCTAGCAATCTGGCGCCCCCCTGGGCAGCACAGTCTTAGACACAAACTAAGACACAAACTGAGACACAGTCTCAGACACAGGCACATGCCTAGGCGCTTTGGGCAGCACTTTTGGCGCCCTGTCTAGACACAGACAGCAACACAGGTGCAACAGGGTAGCCAATTGGCGCCCTGTGCTGCGCCACATGCACCCACACACACGCAACACACATTTTGGCGCCACCCTAGGTGCCATGGGCAGCCAAAATGGCGCCCAACACTTAGACACACACGCACACACCCACCTAGGCGCCACAACAGGCGCCTCAGGGCAGCCATTTGGCGCCCTGCACTTGGCACAACACACCCAGGCGCATTGGGCAGCCACTTTTGGCGCCCTGCACCTAGACACAACACACACAACACATGAAGCGGTGACACGAGCGCCATTCAGGCGCCACCTGGGCGGCATTTGGCGCCCACATCGCTTTGGCAAATTGCTGATGCATCGGGCGCCATTTTCCCAGCAACTTGGAGCCCAGGCAGTGACACTCTGCACACAGACACCCAAACAGTAACCCAGGCGCCATTTTCCCAGCAATGTGGCGCCCTGGCAGTGACATTCCTGCCCAAAAACACAACCCAGCACATGAACAGTAACCTAGGCGCCATTTTCCCAGCAATGTGGCGCCAGGCAGCAAACACGCACAGTCACTGCCACAGTGACACAGGCCCCATTTCTCTAGGAAATTGGCGCCCTGCACAGCAACACAACACAAATGCTCCCTGCTACAGTACACAGTGCGCCACATTCCTAGCAATTTGGCGCCCTATACCCCTAGGATCCCCAAAAATCACAAATTCTCAAATCCTCTCAATTCCAATCAACATATATCATTCAAATACACTCCATAATCACTCTAATACATTCAATTTCACGTTTCAAACATCAATTTACACAACAACACGAAATCAAGGACATAAACCCTAACCTTAAGCCCTAAATCAATTTTGTCATACAATTCATCAAATTCAATGATTCAAACCATCATACAATCATCAATTAACATCAAATAAGAACCTATGATCTACATACAACCCATTATCCTCTCTATTATAGAGTGAGACTCCCCTTACCTTAAATCAAACCGTAGAAAGTCTCTTTCTCCGAGTCACGTGCAAAAACCACAGCAACAAGAGCCTTCTTCTCCTTTCCTTGCTTGGTGCGAAGCACTTCTCTCTTCCTCTAGGGTTCTTGCGCGCCGTTCTCTTCTCTCTTCTCTCCTTTCTTTCGTTTTTTTTTCTTTCTTTGAGTGAATGGTGCGAATTGCACAATCCCTAGGAGCCTAAGTCATTGGGCTTGGGCTCCTGGGCCAATATTAGCAGTCCCGGTATTTCCAATACCACTCCCTTCAATTAAATAAAATACTATATTATAAAATACTAGATTTACGCTGATCATATACATGTGCCACCGGCTTCATTAAATGTCTTGACTACATCTTGGCCATTTTCAATGTGGGGCATGGATGTCATTGGTCCCATAGAGCCCAAGGCGTCAAACGGGCACCGCTTCATCCTAGTTGCAATTGATTACTTCACCAAATGGGTCAAAGCTGCTTCATATTACAGCATAACCAGTTCTGTGGTTGCCAAGTTTGTAAAGAAGGACCTGGTGTGTCGCTATGGTCTCCCGGATAAAATCATCACAGACAATGGTAGCAATCTAAACAGTAAGATGATGAAAGAATTGTGCACAGAGTTTAAGATCAAACATCACAATTCCTCTCCCTACCGTCCAAAGATGAATGGGGCAGTCGAAGCAGCCAATAAGAATATCAAGAGAATCGTGCAGAAGATGGTAGTAACCTAAAAAGACTGGCACGAGATGCTTCCCTTTGCTTTGCACGGGTATCGCACCTCAGTACGCACTTCGACCGGGGCAACCCCCTTCTCTCTAGTGTATGGGTAAGAAGCAGTTCTTCCCATTGAAGTTGAGATACCCTCTCTACGGGTGCTGATGGAAACCAAGTTGGAAGAAGCAGAATGGGTCCAGGCTCGTCTAAATCAGCTGAATCTCATTGAGGAGAAAAGAAGTGTTGCCCTGTGTCATGGTCAGTTGTATCAACAAAGGATGAAGACAGCTTTCGACAAGAAGGTTCGTCCTCGAGAATTCAGCAAAGGAGACCTTGTGCTCAAGAAGATCCCCGCCTATCGAGTGACCCCGTGGGAAATGGACTCCTAGCTATGATGGACCATATGTGGTAAAGAAAGCCTTTTACGGAGGAGCATTGATACTCACCAACATGGATGGTGAAGAACTCAAGAACCAGTCAATTCAGATTGATCAAGAAATATACGCTTTGAGAAAAATAAAAGAAAAAAAGAGAAAGATGAGCCAAGCAAGAATTAGCTCGCTAGGTTGAAAACCCGAGAGGGCGGCCTAGGCAAAATTGTGCGACCCGGTGGATTGAAAACCCAAAAGGGCGATCCAGGCAAAAATTAGGGTTAGAAAAGTTGGACATGAAAAGAAAAGGGGCAAGCAGCGCTTCCAAAATCTTGGATAAAAGGGTGATCAAGGCTGCAAGTATGAGCGGTTGACATCGAACGCTCCAGAGACAAAGAATATGATGAATCCGCATCACATGATGTGTTTCATTGGTTTAAAGAGAGTGTTTAAGTGGAAAAGGTGATGAATGAATCAAAAGTGTGATGAAAAGATAACAATTTGTGCTATTAGAAATCGATTTGCTATGCAGTGTTTATGCTGGGTTTTGCTGTGTTTTTATGCCCAGGGACTATGTGGAATTGAAGAACAAAGCAGTGCAGGCAAATGGACTCAACGGTGCAATGTCAGGGAGGAATCCGCAGAATGGCGCGCGAGTGGCGCAAGTGGCGCGCAAACTCACAGCAAGAAAGTGCCTCACGGCACGCGGTGTGTGGGCGCGCGAGCAGTGTGCTTGTGGCGAAGCGGCAGCAACAAGGCGCAGAGTGGCGCGTAAGTGGCGCTCCCAGCGCTAGTGCAGCGCCAAACTCCTGATCCGCGTTAAAACACGACCAGGACGCGTTTTGAAGGACTTTTGGACGATTTTGGGAACCCTAGACGCGAAGAGCACTCATTCCATCTCACGGCGGCTGAAGAATCAAGACTTGGGAACAAGGATTGAGGATTCTAATGCGTTCATCTTCACCTTCAACTTGTAATTCTCCTTTTCCTTTCTCTTTGATCATGTGTAACTAAACCCCAATGTTAGGGATGGATGAATTTTAATGTAGTGTTATTGTTGCTGATTTAAATCCATGTTCTTAATGTTTTCTCTCTTCATTTGTGAATTGAATTTCAGTTCTTAATATTTCTATGATTGGAAAATTATAGAACAATTCTTTATTCAATAATCAAATGGAAATTTTATTATTGGAAGGTTGAATTTCAATTCCTTCAATTTGTAGCTTAGGAATATTCTTCGAATTGATGTATGTTGCGAATCCTGTTGTTAATGCTTGTTGTTAGTAGATGCACCTAGGGAATTAGGGCTTTTATTAATTAACAAAGGACTATTCACCTAAGGGATTAGGGCTTGGTTAGGATTGTGGATTCAATAGCAAATGAGAGAGAGATTATCTTTTGGAAATAAATCAGTGACAATAGCATGAAATTGAAAGGCATTCATCCCTAGCATCTTCTCATCATATTTTCTCCCAAACGTTTCCGTTTCTCGTAATAAAAACCCAAAAATATTTAATTGCTTTAGTTTCGCGCTTTATAGCTCAACCTAATCAATCGAAACGTATTTCAATTAGGTTCATATTAGTTGTTGTTAACGTGCTTAGTAATTTAATTCGATCCTTGAGAACGATACCCGGTTCTTAACGGTTTTATTACTTGAACGATTCTTACCACAGCGGCCGACGCTTGAATCGTGAAGAAGAAGCCACGCTCTATACCAAGAAATATGTGACGAGGTAGATCGTGGCCCGAGCGTTCAAAGCACTAGTGAAGGCCATCAAGTCAATGTCGATTTGGATGCTCGGTATGATCGGATAGCGACCCGTAAGACAATGATGGTGATTTGGCTCGAAGCTGAAGCACAGGTGATAAGACGAGAGCCTCATGGAGAGTTGGAAGGCGTTCATCCCGGGTGGCGACCCATCCAAAGCGGTGAAGCTTCATGGCGACCTACGAGCAAGTGAAGCACGATCTTGCACTTGCCTAAAACTATCTTGCCACTGGCCTGGTGAGGCATCGGAACATGCCCGGTATCCTTATCAGTGGCACGCCATCAACTTTCGATCGGCCGACGGAGGTCGCCGGTCGCACAAAGAAGACGCACTCAAAATGAGGAAAATCTCAGAAAAGCGCTGCAAAGGCCGTTGAGGACCTCATAAAGGCAAATTTTATAGAAGAGATCAAATACACGACACGGCTGTCAATGTCGTGCTAGTTAAAAAGAAGAATGGAAAATGGAGGATGTGTGTGGACTATCTTGATTCGAACGGGGGCATGCCCGAAGGATGCACTTGCCGTGCCCAACATTGACAAAGTGGTCGATGGTGCTTCGGGCTACAAACTACTTTGTCTTTTACGGATGCTTACTGCGGATACAATCGGATCCACGATGTATCCGCCCGATCGGCACAAGGCGGCGCTTCATGACGATCGGGAAATTTTGGTACAAGGTGATGCCCTTGATGCGAAGAAGCTGAGCGGAGCGCCTAATCTGCGTATTATTTGAACGATCTTCTAAGACACTTGCCGGTGTCATCTCGGAGGTGTATCTTCGGGCGACATGATCATCAAAAGCATAACCGACCCGGACTAATGCGTGGCGACCTCGGAGAAATATTTGAAGAAGCTAGAAGGAACTTCGCTTAGACTTAACCACGAAAAATGTACTTTTGGAGTGAGGGCGGCGATTCTTGGGTTTTCACGGTGAAAGAGGATGGATCGAAGCAAACCTACGAAAAGTGTAGGTGATCGGTCGATATAAGAGGCCGCCGCGAAAAAAAGAAATAATACGATTAAATGGTATGGTGGCGCTCATCGATTCAGTTCATCCCCAAAGCGGCTGCCGTCGGCTTCCACTGTTTAGGCTGCTTTGAAGAAGGAAGTGGATTTTGAGTGGACCGAGCAATGCCGGCGAGCATTGGATGAGTTAAACAAGCCTTGATCGGCCGCCGATCGCGACCAAGCCGTTCAGGGGCGAGGCGTTATATCCGCATTTCTGGCCATGCGCGGAAGAAGTTCTCGATCTTTGTGCTAAGTTAGAGAAAGCGATCAAGCGAAGAATCGGTCTATTTCATAAGCAAAGTACCCGAGGGCCCGAAGAGATACCAGAAGATAGAGAAGTTTGCCCTTGCACTCCCTAATATTGCTAGAAGGTTGAGACCCTACTTTGTGGCCCACCAGTGTCGTGGTAAGGACGAAACCCGACCTATCGAGCAAGTCCTTCATCGGCGGACTGGCGGGAAGAATGATAAAGTGGGCGGTAGAACTCGGTGAGTTTGGTATCAAATCCGAATCGGATCGGTAGCGCCAAAGCTCGGTGTTGGCGACTTTATAGCGAAATGACTCCTACTCCGGAAGATCAAAAGGCTGGAGCGACACGGATCTTGCTGCACGTAGATGGAGTCGTCTAATAGTAAAGGAAAGTGGAGCGGCCTAGTGGAAAATTACGAAGGCTGGCGTGGAGGTGTCTTTGACTTTAAGCTTTCCATCGTCCAATAATCGGGCGAATATGAGGCGTGTATAGCCGACTGCTGCGGCTGCCGAGAGACTTCAATGTTGGCCAAGAGTTGAACTTCGATCGATTCTCTCGTAGTCTCGCGGATCAAAGAATTGTATGATGCCAAAGATGACGTGCTTTGAAAAGTTATCTAGCAAGAGTGAGAAGCGCCAAGCGCCGTTCGAGCCGAAGTGGTACATGTGCCTCGGATGAAAATGTTCGAAGCAGATAATTTATCAAAAGCTTGCAAGCACCAAGACTCGAGGAATCATCGAGAAGTGTAATTCAAGAAACTTTAAATCGGCGAAGTGTGTATCGGCCAAGCCCAACGATCAGCGGCGTTCTTTGTGTCGATTCCGATTCGAATTGGATCGCTTTATCCTAAGGTACATCGTGGAAGGCGAGGAACCGGCGACCAAGCGAGCAAAGTTGAAAGTGGGCTCGAGGCGACCAAATACTCGTTATAGAAGGAAAGTTATGCGAAGAGGATTCTCCTCTCCATTGTTAAGATATCTTCGTCGGTCGAGCCCGACCATGTCTTTGAGGACATTCATGAAGTGTGTTTGTAGTCACCCGAGCGGCGCTCGTTCCATAACGAAGAAGCGCCCTCGCCGGGTGCACTATTGGCCCGACCATGGGCGAGGATGCACTTCGTTGAAGTGCGAGTCGCTCAAGATTGCCCGTGGCAAAGGAGGCGATCGAAGAATTATCAAAGTTGCTTAGATCGCCGAACGATCTAAATCGGCGATCACCGTAAAGCGGTCCCAACCGAAAGTGCCATCGAAATGGCCCGGGCGGTTAAAACCGCGAACCTTAGATCGTCGAACGATGCGAATCGAAGCGACCGTTAAACGGTCGCAACCGAGCGCCATCGAAAATGGCCCAACAGCCAGCAAATTAGGTCGTCGAAACGATTCGCATCGAGTGCCATCGAAAATGGCCCAAAGGTTAAGTAATAACCCTTCGAGGTAGGCGTCGAAAACGATCTACCTTAAGCGCCATCGAAAGGGCTCGATAGGAGGTCGCCGAAATGCGATCCAAGGCCCGATTGGGATATTAATTTATCAAAGAATAGATGCTTTCAAAGTAAGCGCGAGGATGGCATCGAATGGTCTTAAAGCTCAAAGACTTAGAGAAAAATAAACATACAAGCTGTTGAAGAAAAGCGACCAACAACAGCGCTATCGAAGTGGCGCGAAAGCGGCGCCGAGCGCCCACAAATTCAAAATGAACAAGGTGAATAAATGCAAGAAATCTTGCAGAAATTGCAACATAAATTCAAACGCATAAATGAAAAGCAAATATTGTCATTACAAATATGGACGCCGCCACGCCGCGCCCACGAATTAAAGAAGCGCGACGGGCGAGAGAAATTGTCGAGCCCGAAGGCAAGTTAAAGTTACAAAATTACACCGCTGCGCGATGCTTCAAAAGAGAATGGTGGCGGCGATGATGGCGTTCGCTGCGTCATATTCCGCAGCAACATGATCTTGTTATTTTCAACGTAGTGCGTGGGCTTCGATCATCTTGTCATCGAAATTGATCTGCAGATCGGCATTCAACACCGCGCTACCGCCAAGAGCGTTGTAAAATTGCTCGATCGCAGCCTCTGACCGACCGCCTTGGCCACCATTTGGATCTTCTCCTGCGCGGCTCGGCGTTTACGGCCTCCAATCGGCCTTCTCTTCTCGGACGGATTCAAGGTCGGTTTTCAAAGTATTCACTGGCGGCAAGCTCCTTGTTCCTCTTTGCGCTTTGGCCGGTCTTCTTCATCCCCGCTTGAGGGCCTCCTTCTTCGATGGAGGAGTTTGTCATATTTCGCTGCGCCTCGGTAAAGCCTTGCCGCTTCCCTGCGAAATTGTGTCGAAGTTTGGTTAGTCGGCCGAACAAAGGTAAGATAAAGATGACAAGACTAAGAAAGTAAAGTTACCATCGATTCGGCCACGGCTCGGCCATGACCTTCTCGACCCCATACGAGAGAGAAGCGCAGAGCGCCATTGGCTTCTTCGGTACTTCTCCGGATCGGCCGCACTCAAGCTGAGCCGATGATGGGAACCTCCTCCGTTGCGGGTGAGCGGGACCCGACAATCACGTTTGGCCCGCTGGGGTGAGCGATCGGCAGGGAGGAGGCGGCCATGGAGGCCCGCCGACCGGTTTCTTCACTTGGCTCTTAGGGGTGTGGGGCGCTGCGGAGGAAGGTTCAGGATGATCCTCGACCGAGAAGAACGAGGTCCCTTAGCCCCTTCGCCGGCTTCGCCGTGAGCGGCAGAGTTCGCTTTTTGCGGACATCCTTTCGCAAAATAACGAGCTATGGGTTAGAATAAAAGTTCACGAGGCCTACAAAGAAGAATATAAAGAAAAAGTGCAAAGGCGACCAATCTCGGCCTCGCTTTTTCGCTTCAGATAAGAAGGCGCGGGTCGGCAAGGTATGTCGCCTTTAGGATCCGGACGCATCATGCTCGACAGCGCCTTAATCATCTCCAAAGACTCTGCATCGGCCTCCCGCATCGCTGTTGTGAGTAGATGTAGTCGCCGGCCTCACGAAGAAGTGGGCTTCGTTCCACATGATTGGAAAGAATGGGGACCGGCATCCCATCCTATGAATCTCGAAATGGCCATCCGGCCTCCTTGGTCGAACGACCCCGTAGTAGTGGCCTCTCCGGGCCGCAGAGCGACTCTTGGAAAGCCTTGAAGAATCGATGATGAGTCTTCGCATTTTGAAGGAGACCGCTCCTCTTCTCTTTGTTTGCTTTCTCCCCCGAGCCAAATTTTAGCTCAAAGAGAGTGAAGAAAAGCATGATCGACACCGCCACTCAAAGTGGGTTAACAAGACTTCAAAGGTTTTGAGGAACGCCCATGCGTTCGGATGAAGCCGAGAGGGGCGACCCCGATATGACGCGCAGACGCCCCGTTGGAACTGCGGTGAAAGGAGGAACGATCTTCATTTTCTCGATTACGATCCGATACATGGTGAATTTCGAACCGGGAGTAGGTGGCGATATCTTGGCCGTCTTTCATACCCCTCACTCTCGGCTGGTGAGTGGCTAAACAACGCTCAATGTCGTGCGGGCGTAATGATCGACCGTCGCGATACTCCCGCGGCGCCCGAAGAGTGCTCGGAGACCCAAGACATATCGTAGGGTCTCTGCTATATCGGAGTTGAACATCGCCGCTTCTTCATTCGACCTCCTTCGTTGTTGGCCTCCCGCCCGAGAAACTAGCAAATGCGGGCTGGACGATCTCTTCATTAGCCGCTTCATCTCGGCCGCCTCCAGCATCGGGCATAACCTGCGTCCTCGACACGGACGCCTCTTGGTTCCTCATCATCATCCGTGCCGATCACCTCGACATACTCGCCTTGTTCGACGGGGTATCGACCGATGGTGGTGTAGAGACACTCGACCGGGACAACAGAGTGAACGGAAGAGTGGGAGCTAGAGTTGGAGCCGCCGTAGAAGCACCGCTCGAAGAATCAGCATTTTTGTCACCCGAAGACGACTTGGAGTCCGCTTCGTGGTATTGGGCTCGCCGGCCCGACATGTATGTGGCGAAGGACTCTGGGCGGTTTTCCGAGGATACGAGCGATTAATTTTGTCCGTGGTATACACAAACACCTGTGATAAAGGGATCGAGTCGTCGTCGAGCTTAAGCACTTGCGAGAGGGGGCGAGCGTGGCCATCCTCGACCCGACACCCCTATCACGAGGCGTGAAAAGCACAAAATACTTTGAAGAAAAACTAAAGTCTAAAAGAGTAAAAGAGAGCGATCGACTCGTACCTTAGCGAGTGTTGAAGATCGGCCGAAAAGTTAACAGAATATTCATGAGATCTGCTGCCTCCATTCTTTTGTTTTTTTTTAGTTTCAGAAAAATTTCCAATGTACCCTTTTCAGTCAGCGTGACATTCTGCTTGTCTGACTTCCGTATGAATAAGAGTCCAAATTTTTCACTCTATCAGTTTGTTGTCTTATCATTGCTTTCTTTTCATTTCTGATTTTAAAACTACGTTTTGTGGTAGATGGTAAATAAGTCATGGAAATGTGCATAAGTCGTAGCATTAAGATCATTGCGAAATTTTTGAAAATGATAACAAAAAAGATGATCTTTCAGTCATAGATAATCATGGTGTCTCATAAACGCAAGTCCTGCGAGTTGGTCGGACCAGCAAAGGAAAAGCCAAAAGAGCAAAAGAGCAAAAAAAAATAAAAAAAGGGGGTTGAAAAAGCAAAAGAGCAATAAACAAAAAAAGTCAGGCATGACATTCACCAAGCATAAAATCATGCACTCGTCAGACATAGAAAATAATAATAAAGTAAAAAAAAGAGAAATTCAGGCATTTGCATTACATTCATCATAAGAAAAGAAAAAGAAATGGCAATCATGGCATTTGCATTGCATGCATTGTTTCATTATTCCTCTGATTTTGTCTATAGTATCTTGAAGATACAAGGAATGGAGAATTAACTCTTTGCTTTAACTTGCAAATTTAACTCTGATTTATTGATGAGGTCTTAGCCTCTATTTATACAAACATAAGGGCTGGCATATAGACCATAATACCCTTATACGTGTCCAAAGATAAAAAGCAAAGTTGCCGACACTTTACAGAAAGGAAAAAAAAACAAAATAGTCAACAAAGTGTTTTTGTCGACATAAGAAAGTTAAACACTTATTTATACGTGTCTTGACACGTACTTACTATAGATTTTACATTTTGTCGTTTTTTGTCGACAACAACTTCTTTATGTCATTTCTTCTTTATGTCATTTCTTCTTCCTTTAGCTTGCAGATACTGCATTCATGGTTCTTTTTTGATCTAATTCTTTCACAGACAAGCTGCCTGATTTCTTCGGGAAGGTCTTCAAGTCCTTCGCTTAGATAGTTGAATTGTTCTTCAAATCTTAGCATAGCTTCGATTTCTTCTTTGGTTATTTCTTTTGAAAAAGAGCTATAGATCACCATTGTCTTACTAATGTAATTTAGTTTGATGTTATTTTTTCCGTTTCCAATCTTTAAAGAAGCATTGTATACTTCAGCTAATGAATTAGCTACGGATTTTCCATCTGGAACTTGTATCTCCATTTTATCTTTTGTTGGGTATTCTCCATTAGATACCCCTATTTGTGCAATTGTAATTGATGGTACTTGAATAGTTCCATCTTCTTTGAATACTGGATATGATGAGAAACATTTCATGAATATTTCCCTATCTTTTGCCACTCTTTCCTTATAGTTTTTTAGTGCTAGCTGACATTTTATCGGAAATTCCGATAGTTCTTTTAAATCCTGGGTGTAAATTGTATCTATTAATCCGGATTGGAAGTATGAGTATACCATTAAAGGTTGAGCTTCTGGTAGTGTAATAATTTTGGGTCCATAATTTTTCTTCTTTTGATAAAATAATAACGAAGTATGAACTTCCTTATAATTTATCACTGAATCCCAATTTTGGTTAAATTTGTCTAGATTAATTTTCTTTAGGTCCATTTTTTGTTCAGTGGTCATTATTCCTCTGATTTTGTCTATTGGATTTACTTTTGGCAATAATACTATCCTTTTTTTGAATTAATAGAAAAGGATAGTATTATTGTGATTATCATCCAGAAAATGCTCCCCCACAGAAAAAAGAAAAAGAGAGAAACAAAAAAGAAAAGAAATAAGAGCGCTCAGGCGCGCATTGTGGATTGGAGCCCAGGGAGATCATCGCTCCCTTCTGCCCAGGTCTCACATCGTGTACGAGCAACGCGATGGACCGCAGCCCCATGTGAGGTTCAACGGAATAGCCAGATCGGCCTAAGATCTGATGGATGTCGTGCATTGATCTCGTATATCGATTCGGGGCGATAACGATCCCCGATCGCTCGAAAAGGCCAACAGAGCGTGCTCCTCAAAGCCACGTGCAAACTCGGATTAAATCAAGAGTTCGTTTAAGGATTACAGGTTTTAGGCAGCCTGGGCAATTTACCGCTTCCTGCACGTCGTGTTCATTTACTGTTTTCGCATCGACACGAAAGTGTCTATCTTTCCGAAAAAAAAAAGAGAAAAAGAAAAATGAAAATTCGGATTTCCCCAAGTGGACAAAATTGGTATAATTTTTGAGTTCTTTATTTCTATTTTGCCTCGGAATATGTTTCGGCCAATTCATATTCCTTGTCAAAATCCAAATAAAGAGGGGCAGCTGTCATACCCCAATTTTGTCCGACTAATCCAGAATAAAAAATTGTCTTTGCGCAAACGCGAGGTTCTAACAGTATTTTTTTTTCTCTCGTAGTTGAAAAGAGACTCAAAAATATATGTCGAGGCATACGCGCATTATTCTTGACTGCGTACACGCTTCATTCCTAATAATCTTGTACCACCTCATTATTGATGTGTCTGCATATCATATCTTTTCTTTACCGTATATGTTGTTAGTCCTAATCGCACGTACGTTTTGTTCCTAACTAAGTGCGCGTGTTTTGCTTAGATGCCTGTTTACTTAGGTACGAGGCGGCGTATCTTTTATTCACCGTATTATTATTATTATTAAAAAAAATCAAAAAACCAAAATAAGATAAGAGAGAAACGTGAGATCCTTGATTGAAAATAGATGAGATGTTTAAAACAAAAAATATATCTGCTTTAATCAAAAACAACAACAACCCAAAAGCCAAGTCTGCAGAAACAAACATAAGACTCCAAAACTCCAAAGCTCCAAATGGAAAGTCCTTCTTTCTCTGCATTTTTTTCTCTGCTCATACACACAAGAAGAAAATTAGACAGCTAGCTAATAGTCAAACAAAGTTATATTTATGAAAGCACCAGTGCCTTGAGAAGAGAAAAAACTGTTCAGGAAAATTAGAGCACCAAAACGTGAAACACTTTGAAAAATACAAATCAGAGGTTCACAGCTAATTGACCATACAGTGTAGTTAACTATGCAAACTTGACTTTAAATACAACTTAAATACACTGTTCTGGGCAACACAGAAGGGGAAAAACACACGCACTGAAGCACAAAGGGGAAGCACATTGAAACAAAAACACAACAGATACACAAAATACTGAGCTATTAGTATTTAAAAATTAAGAGTCAACATAGAGTCTTAATTCATATAGTCAGGCTTGGAAGTTAGGAGGTGAATATATAGAGAGCAAAAATGTAGAGAAATAGACTTGAACAGTTAACCGTGTCACCGGCAGAGACCCGGCAACCGCAGGTGGTGGCTGTTCAGCATCGTCGTCACCATCTTCATCGAAAACCACCGCCCCTGTCTCTCTCTCCGGCGAGCGCTTCATTCTCTCCGGCGAACACCACAACTGGAACTTCCGGCGAGCACCACCGGCGGGTCACCAACGAAACCCCACTCTTTCTCTCTCTCAGGTCCTCTCTCTGTTGGTCTCTCTCCCTCCCTGAATCTTCCTCTTTCTCCCTTTCTTTCTTCTCTCTCCCTCCGATTTTCTCTCTCTATCAAATAGAGAATGGAACGGCGCATGAGGAGAGGAAATAGATTTAGGTCTTTCTTGTTTCAGCATATGGGTTAAGCATGTGTGTTTATGGGCTTTTTTTTAAGTTGTCTTTTACATCTGACTGCTAATAACACCCCCCACGTTTTGGTTACACCCCTCCAGTTTTTATATAAAAAAAAAACTATTGTTAGTACTCCCAAATTTCGCTATCTCACCCTCTTCCCAAAAATCTTTCAAACCCTTTTCTAATTAATGCAAGTTATTAGTGACTATCACCCAAAGCCTTTGCTTGTTTGGTCATTATGAAAGCTCTTCCCCTTTCCAAAACCCTTTTTAAAAAACATTTTCATCTTCAAATTAGAACTACGTCGCTTTGATCCCATGTGGGATACGTAGGAGCGAGCCACGTTCTCGTCAAGCGCAACAAATAAAAATCCTTTTCGCAACCATAAACATTAGCATTTTTCATAACATAAATAATCGTTTTTAAACTCATTGTTGCTAGTGGCTAATCAGAACCTTTGTTCATCTAGCCATTGGTGGCAATGTCTTTTTCCAAAGAACAATAAGCAATGGTCACCCATAACTTTGGTTAGTTCGATCATTCGTGCCAATTAATCTCTTTTGAAAACCATTTTCAAAAAATCAAATAAAAAACGAGTCGCTACTAGTGGTGGTGACTCCCATTTTTCAAGAGTACTTAGCGGTGATTACCCATAACCTTTGTTAGTTTAATCATTCGCTGAATACTCGTCCTATTTCGAAAACTCACTAAAAAGATAAAAAACAAAAACCTTTTCATGACAACCAAGAACTACGTAGCTTTAAATTCTCCATCGCACCAGGAGATACGTAGGAGCGAGAGGCCAACTCTCGTCAAGCGCCAAAAATAGAAATTTTCATTAAGTTTTCCCATGCATCCTCAAACAAGAAATAAATAGGCAAATCTAGGTATTTTTCAAATCAAACGTTAAAACCACACACTTAGTTAGAGGTTCCCTTTCAGTAGAAAGGACGTGTGCGGTGCTAGTATCTTCCTCACACGTAATCGACCCCCGAACCTATATCTCTAGTTTTCAAAAGACCATCCGCCTTGTTCAAAAGACCTTTTTTCAATGTTTTGGTCTTAAAATTAAAATATTGGTGGCGGCTTCAAAAATTTTCCACGTTGTACACTGAGAAACCCAAACCGGATTTTTCGGGGTGCAACAATTGTATACATCTCCAACAACTTAACACTGTCAATCAGAGTTTTCTAAAGTTAGTTATAGTGGAGCTAGTAGCACTGTGCTTGCTAAGGCACATGTTTGCTTTTTCTGGTACAGATAGGGGAAAAGGAATAGAACATTTCTATAGCATGTGCAGAATAGTTAGTATTTATGGTATCATAAGAGGTATCATTGATTGTTAAAGAAAGGAATATCTAATTTTGCAAGAAGAGGTAAACTCAGTCGATTCTAGAATTTGACCTGGCTGTTTATGATACATATTCTATTGAAGTTTCCTGATTGAAGATGATCATAACTGATATCATTGTTTGTTGATCTGATGAGAAAGATAGAAAGCTATTTATGTTGAAGCAATTAATTATGACATTGGTTAAAGGATTGAACACAAATCCAGCTGCCATGATTAGGAAGATAGTTGTATTAGTATGTACTTCTATTGTCTCTTATTTTGTAGTTGTTGTTTACTGTGTTTGGTTTTCCTCGTATATTATTTTATACTGTCCTCGTGTGATGTGATTTATTTTTCTTGGGCAAAAATGTATTTTAGAATGTCAAATACTTCTCTAAAATAGTCCCATTATCAAATTTCAAGAAACCTGTGCTATTCATATTTCATACATTCTGATTTTAGTCGTGAAGCCAAAGAACTATTTTGAATACAATTATTCCACCTTAATTATTAATCACAAGTTTGTTGATAAGCATTAGTGTCAATTACCTATGATAACTCTCTTTCCATTGCCTCTATTAAATAAGCATTAGGTGCTCATAATCCTCAAATTTTATTTTGACCTTAATTCCTGCACAGGTTTCTGATTTTTATAAGCCAGCAAATGTAGAAAGTCCAAAGAAAAGTCGTGACTTTGGAGGAATCCTCCCATATGTTTGAGAATTGTGGTGTCCAGATGCTAGGGAAAATAAGACATGGTTCATGCCGCCCTCGAGCTATTTTATTTAAAGTATTAGCAGATACTGTAGGCCTGGAAAGTAGGCTTATGATGGTAAGATCTAATATATTTTAGTTGTTATGAATAGCAATTACTCCCTGCCATATACTTGATGATCGTACCTTGACCAATGAAGAGTTGAAGTGTTTGTTGCTTCGTATGATGGGCCGGTCGTTGAATGAGTGAAAGGACCGGTCCTGGCTTCACGCGTTGAGCACCTCGGGTGGTACCTGCAAAGACACTCCGACGATCTAGTGAGAGGTCGCTCGGGCGCGATAGCACAAGGTTAGAGAAGCGTGCACGATGCCATGTGTGAATGGCCTATATATACTGTGAGGTCCGACCGTTATGCGAAGATTTCGGCCGGCGAGAATTGCGCTCCAAGCAGCGTGTTTGGGCCGTTCGAGATGGGCTGGGCCGCAGGTCCAATTGCTGTTGGCAGTCCTCGTATTTGCTAATACACCCAGGAACAGTTGCCCCCCAAGCCTAGGTCGCTTAAGAGCGGGCTGAGGCTTGAATTGATGCCCCCAGGAATGTTCTCTTGAAGAAACGGGCGCGGCCGTTCGCTTTCTGTAGGCGGTGTCGCCACCGCTCGTCAACCATCGGCCGTCTTTGTCGCGGCGGTTGGTTTTTTCCGACATTTAAGGCGTGACGTTTGGTGTTTCCGAGGTTGTGCGGAGACAACCATTGGCGAAGATGAAAGCGTTGCGACGCTTCGTCTCCGGCCCCTTCGCGCGCCATGGGTCTTCACTATAAATACCCCCCGGATGAGTTCATATCTCACACTTTCTCGATTTGCTCGCGCAATGACCGATTCGTCTGCGCCGACTCGCACTTTGTAGTTGCCGCTTACATGCATTTGCGACCGATCTTCAACACCTGCTTAAGGTACGAATCGACCGTTCCCTTTTACTCTTTTAAACTTGAGTTTTTTCTTTAAAGTACTTCGTGCTCTTCCACGCCTCGTGATAGGGGGTGTCAGGTCGAGGGATGGCCAGCTCGCCCCCTCTCATGAGTGCTCTGCTCGATCGACCTGACTCGATCCCTTTATCACAGGTGTTTGTGTATGCCACGGACAAAGTTAACTGCCCGTATTCCCGGAAAACCGCCCCAGTCCTTCGCCACATATATGTCGAGGCCGGGCGAGCCCAATACCCCTGAAGCGGACTCTAAGTCGTCTTCGGGTGACAAAAATGCTGATTCTTCGAGCAGTACTTCTACGAGCAGCACCAACTCTAGCTCCCACTCTTCTGTTCACTCTACTGTTCGGTCGAGATATTGCCAGGCTGGAAAGTGAGAGGCATGAAAGACGGCCAAGATATTGCCACTTACTCCCAGTTTCTGAAATTCACCATGTACCGGATCGTGGTCGAGAAAATGAAGATCGTTCCTCCTTTCACTGAGTTCCAACGGGACGTCCTGCGTCATATTGGGGTCGCCCCCTCTCAGCTCCATCCGAACGCATGGGCGTTTCTCAAAACCTTTGAAGTCTTGCTAACCAAGCTTGGTCGGCCGGTGTCGATCATGCTTTTCTTCACTCTCTTTGAGCTGAGCTGGCTCAGGGAGAAAGCAAACAAAGAGAAGAGGGAGCAGGTCTCCTTCAAAATGCAGAAGACTCATCACCGATTCTTCAAGGCTTTCCAAGAGTCGCTCGGCGCGGCCTGGAGAGGCCACTATTTCTGGGTCGTTCCAACCAAGGAGGCCGGTATGGCCATTTCTGAGATCCAGCCGGATGGGATGCTCGGTCCTCCCTTCTTCCCAATCATGTGGAACGAAGCCCACTTCTTCAGGAGGCCGGGCGATTACATCTACTCTGTCAAAGATCTGGGGGAGGCCGACCTGGAGTCTTTGGAGATGATTAAGGCGCTGGCGAGCATGATGCGTCCAGATCCTAAGGGCGACATTCCTTGCCGACCCTTCGTCTTGTACGAAGGCGAAAACCTGGAGGCCGAGATTGGTCTGCCTTTGAACTTTTTCGTCCCTATGTTCTGTTGTTGACTCTCTTTTTTCTTTTAACTCATGACTCGTTATTTTGCAGAAAGGATGTCCGGCAAAAACTGGAACCTGCTCGCTTCCGTCCTGAAGCCTGAAGGAGGGGCTAAGGGACCTGGTTCTTCTCGGTCGGGGGATAATCCTGAACCTTCCTCCAAAGTCCACCAAACTCCCAAGAGCCAAGGGAAGAAGCCGGTCGGCAGGCCTCGGTCGCCTCCTCCCAGTGTCGATCGCTCACCCAAGCGGGCCAAGCGTGATTGTCGGGTCTCGGCCCCTGCAACGGAGGAGATTCCCATCATTCAGCTCGAAAGCTTGGGTGCGGCCGATCTGGAGCAGTACCGAAGGAAACCCATGGCGCTCTGCGCTTCTCTCTGCATGGGCGTTGAGAAAGTCATGGCCGAGCTGGTGGCCGAATCTGATGGTAATTTTATTTTCTTAGTCTTGTACTCTTTACCTTACCTTTGTTCGACCGACTAACCAACCTTCGACCCGAATTTCGCAGGGAAGGGCAAGGCTTTGACTGAGGCGCAGCAGAAATATGACAAGCTTCTCCAGTCGAAGAAGGAGAGGCCCCAAGCGGGGGGAGGAAACCGCCGGGCCAAGGCAAAGAGGAACAAGGAGCTTGCCGGCCAGGTGAACAATCTGAAAGCTGACCTTGAATCCGTCGAGAAGGAAAAGGCCAGGTTGGAGGCCGTGAATGCCGAGTTGGAGAAAAAGATCCTCGTGGTGGCCCAGGCCGGTCAGGAGGCTGCAATCGAGCAATTTTACAACGCTCTTGGCCAGGCGCGGGCGTTGAATGCCGATCTGCAGATCAATTTTGATGACAAGATGATCAAGCCCACGCACTATGTTGAAAACAATAAGATCATGCTGCCTGCAGAATATGACGATCAAGGCAATGTCATTCGCCCGGCCACCATTCTCTTTTGAAGCCCGCCTGCGAGCGGTGTAATTTTGTAACTTTAACTTGCCTTCGGGCCCGACAATTTTCTGCCTTCGTGCAGTTCTTTAATTCGTGGGCGCTCGGCTTCGGCCGGGCGTCCCATATTTGTAATGACAGTCTTTACTTGCTTTTAATCACGCCCGTTCGAATTTATACTGCTACGTCTGCGTACTTCTTGCATTTATTCGCCTTATTCATTTTGAACTCGTGGGTCGTTCGGCAGCCGTTTCGTGCTACTTCGATAGCGCTCGTTTTTGGTCGCTTTTCTTCGCGCGCCTTGTATGTTTATTTTTCTCTAAGCCTTTGAGCTTTAAGACCGTTCGGTCGTCATTCGCGCTTATTTCGAGAGCATCTATTCTTTGATAAGTTAATATCCCAACGGGGCCTTGGGTCGCTCGGCGACCTTCTATCAGGCCCTTTCGATGGCATTTAAGGTAGATCGTTTTCGACGGCCTACCGCGATGGGTTATTACTTAACCTTTGGGCCATTTTCGATGGCACTCGATGTAGGTCATTTCGACGACCTAGCGTTGTTGGGCCATTTTCGATGGCGCTCGGTTGGGACCGTTTCGACGGTCGCTCGGTTCAGATCGTTTCGACGATCTAAGGTTTGCGGGTTTTAACCCTTGGGCCATTTCGATGGCACTCGGTTGGGACCGTTTCGACGGTCGCTCGATTTAGATCGTTTCGACGATCTAAGCGACTTTGATAAGTCTTCGATCGCTCCTTTGCCACGGGCAATCTTGAGCGACCGGTCATACATTCTTGCGAGAAAGTAAAGAACACATCGTATTTTTAAAGGTCGGGCCTCGTAAAAAACCCGCTGGGAAAAAAGCGCTGCCGCTTTTCATTAATAGGTCTGGTCGTTATTACATTCAAATCATTTGTTACATTCAAACGTAATACTTCCTAAGCTTTTTCGCATTCCATGTTCGGGGATAGTCGCCCCATTCATGGTTTCCACTCGTATGCACCCTTGCCGTCTTCTTGATGACTCGATCACGGACCTTCCCAATTTGGTGCCGCTTCCCTTGGCGTGCATTCTTGTTTCCCACGTCGCCCGTCTTAGAACGAGTGGCCGACCGAGAATTCTCTCTTTTGAACTCGAGCGTTGTACCCGGGCTGCGACCTTCGTTTGATCAATTGCTCTCTTAGCGAAGCTTGGGTGCATGATTCTTCAATTAGGTCCAGCTCTTCTCGGATAGCCCGGTCGTTGTCAACCACTGAAGGGGGGTTTGAAGTCCTCCAATTTAGCTCGCCCATTTCTATGGGTATCACAAAGATCGATTGTACACCAACACGAAAGGTGACTTCGATCGATGAATGAGGGGGTCGCCCTGTAGGCCCATAGAACGGATCGCAGCTCTTCGACCAGTTCGCTTCTTTCGCTTCATCCAACCTTCGCTTTAAACCACGTAAGATAACTCTCGTTGGCCGCCCGGCTGGTTTGTTAGTGCGAGGGTGCTCGACCGAGGTGAAACTTATTTGTTTGACCCTAAGTCGCCAACATTTCTCCGAATCTCTTGTCACGTGAACCGGGTGCCGTTATGCGTTATTAATTGTTGGGGATCCCAAGCGGGCTAGTACACACCGTCAGAAGAACTTTGCCGACTTTGGCCGATGTGATTGTTTGCGAGCGGCTCGGCCTCGATCCACTTAGTAAAGTAATCATCGCCACGATCAAGAACTTGAAGCGGCTGGAGCGGGTGGAAACGGGCCTAGAAGATCCATGCCCCACGGTGAACGGCAAGGTTAGACAAGACTTTGTAATTCGAGGAAGGTGCAATGTGGACATCGGCATGGACTTGGCATTTCTTGCACTTCGAACGAGCTTCTTGGCATCCTCGCGTCCATGGTCGGCCAATAGTAGCCGCCACGAGAGCCTTCTTAGCTATAGAACGAGCGCCACTGGTGACTTCCACAAACACCTTCATGAATGTCCTCTCGACATGGTGGTGGCCGACCGGCGTGAGACACCTTAACAATGGAGAGGAGAATCCTCTTCTGTACAACTTTCCTTCTATAACCGAGTACTTGGTCGCTCTGAGTCTGACCAACTTAGCTTGCTTTGGATCGTTCGGCTCCTCCCCTTCAACAATGTACCTCAGGATGGGGGCGATCCAATCAACGAATCCGTCCGACACACGTAGGCGGCCAAGCGGTGACTTGGCTTGGTTGAAACGCTCGGTCGATTTAACGTTTCTTGAATCACACTTCTATGATTCCCTGGAGTTTTGGTACTTGCCAGCCGATAGAATATCCGCTCGAACATTTTCGGTTCGAGGCACATGTACCACTTCAGCTCGGTCGAACTGTTTGAGCGAGTTCTTCACTCTTGCTAGATAACTTTTCAAAGACGCGTCTTTAGCATCATATAATTCTTTGATCTGCGAGACTACGAGTAGGGAATCGATCCGAGTTCAACCCGGTCAACATTGAAGTCTGCGCGAGTCGCAGTCGGCTATACACGCCTCATATTCGGCCCGATTATTTGGCGTGTGGAGCGAAAGTCAAAGACACCTCACGGCCGGGCCTCGAATTTTCTAGAATTAGGCGGCTCCACTTCCTTTACTATTAGGCGACCCATCTACGTGCAAGATCCGTGTCGTTCCAAACTTGATCTTACGGGTAGGAGTCATTTTACGCTATAAAGTCGCCAACACTGCGCTTTTTGCGGCCGATCTAGCTTCAAATTTGATGCCAAACTCGCGAGTTCTACCGCCCACTTTATCATTCGCCCCGCCGGTCCGGCGATGAAGGACTTGCTCGATAGGTGGTCGGTCCCTTACCACGACACTGGTGGGCCACAAAGTAGGGTCTCAACCTCCTAGCGGCTATTAGGAGTGCAAGGGCAAACTTTTCTATCTTACGGTACCTCACTCGGGCCGCGGAGTACTTTACTTATGAAGTAGACCGGATTACGCTTTAGCTCGTTCTCTCTAACTAGCACAGATCGAGAACTTCTTTCGTATGGCCAAGTACTGAGATATAACGTTTCGCCCCAGAACGGCTTGGTCATGATCGGCGGGCTAACCAAGGCTTGCTTTAATTCATCCAATGCTCATTGGCATTGCTCGGTCCATTCAAAGTCCACCTCCTTCTTTGTGAGCCTAAGCGATTGGAAGCGACTTGCAGCCGCTTTGGGGATGAACACGGATAGAGCGGCCACCATGCCATTTAGTTGTTGTATTTCTTTTTCGATGTGGCGGCCTCATATCGGCGATCGCCCTACACTTTTCGGGTTTGCTTCTATCCTCTTTCGATCGGTGGAAACCCAAGAATCTGCCGCCCTTACCCCAAAGGTACACTTTTTCAGATTTAGTCTAAGTGAGTTCCTCTAGCTTCTTCAAATATTTCTCGAGGTCGCTCACGTGATGCGGGTCGATTACGCTTTTAATGATCATGTCGCCCGGATAGACCTGCGAGATGCGACCGATCGTCTTTTAAAAATCTTGTTCATCATCCATTTGGTAGGTCGCTCCAGCGTTCTTTGACTCAAAGGGCATCACCTTGTATTGAAAATTTCCCGATCGGTCATGAAAGCCGTCTTGTGCCGATCGGCGGATACATCGTGATCGATTGTATCGAGTAAGCGCCCAAAAAGGACGATGGTTGTAGAGCCCGAGGCCCCATCGACCAGCTTGTCAATGTTAGGCACGGGGAAGGCATCCTTCGGGCATGCCTTATTTAGATCAGTATAGTCCACACACATCCTCCATTTTCCATTCTTCTTCTTAACCAGCACGACGTTGGACAGCCAGGTCGTGTATTTGATTTCTTCTATAAAATTGGCCTTTATGAGGTCCTCAACGGCCTTTGCAGCGGCTTGAGATTTTTCCTCGTTCTGAGTACGTCTTCTTTGAGCGACCGGCTTTACTCCTTCATCGACTGAAAGTTGATGGCAGGCCACTTCGATAGGGATACCGGGCATGTCTGATGCCTGCCATGCGAACAGGTCAGCATAGTCTCTTAAGCACTGTACAAGATCTTGCTTCACTTGCTCTGGTAGGTCGCTACCGAGCTTTACCGTTTTGGATGGGTCGTCACCCAATTGAACATCTACCAATTCTCCATGAGGCTCTGGTCTTATCAGCCTGTTTTTCAGCTCTCGAGCCAACTCATCATCATTGTCTTCTGGGTCGCTGTCTGGATCATATCGAGCGTCCAAATCAGCGACATTAACTTGATGGCCTTCACTAGTGCTCTGAACGTTCGGGCCACGATCTACCTCGTCACATATTTCTTGGTATAGAGCGTGGCTTCTTCTTGCTGATTCAAGGTCGGCCGCCAAGGTAACTACTTGGTCGTCCTTGCTATAGAATTTCATTTTTAGATGCACCGTCGAAGTAACGGCCTCTAGCTTACCCAAAGTCGGCCTACCAATAATACATTGATAGCAGGATTTGAGGGGGAGTACAAGGAACGTCGTCCGACCGTCCCGCATGCAGTACTATCTCGATTGTCGTCACCAAGCGTGACTAGCGACTCGATCGTTCCCAACGGGTAGGTCGTCGCCCCATTGAAACTCGCCGGAGGAGTAGGCTCGGCACGGGAATTATCTCGCCGATCAACCTTTATCTTGTCGATCAAGTCTTCAAACATGATATCGGCCGAGCTACCTTGATCGACCAGGATTCTCTGCACTTCTGTGTTTGCCATGATGTACGATTACCAATGGAACGTAGCTATTAGGCTTGCCGTCGTATAGGTAGTCGTCACCGAGCGAGATAGAAGTCCGCCGAGACCGGTGGTGGTCTTTGAAGTGGATGCGACCATTAACAACTCGCCCCACTTTCTCTTGGTGGCTTTGTTAGATTCCCTACGATCCGGGGTTTCCACCATGAATAACCATCGCAACATTACGGCCTTTGGGTGCCGAGGAGTGTCACGATCTTGGATCGATCCTTGCTTTGGGTGCCTCTATGGCGAGGCCCCTTTCCTCGATGCGGATCGGCTTCTTCTGCTTTTTCTCTTGAGGTCGGTCGCCTTCCTCCGACCTCACATACTTTCCCAACTTGCCTTTCGGATCACTCTTCGATGTCATCTTTAAGGGCCATACTGATCGTCGTATCGTGCCCCTTACTCTTGTGGTAGCGGCAGTATCTTTTGGTCGGTCGTGCCCCCTTCTTGAGCACGAGTGGTTCAGGCCGCTTAACTCCCACAAACTCATTGTTCTGACACTCGCTATAGATCTGCGCAATAGAAGTGTTGAGTCGAGTGCGATGATCGAACTTCTTATCACGAAAGTCAGGCCGATTGTCGCGGCGACTTTCATACCCTTTAGCCGGCTTACTGTTTTCTTCTTTAGGCCGCGCACGGACGGCCTTTCTCGCAGCCAAGGTCTCTTCATATGCCATATGGACGTTTGCTCTCGTCAAGAAGTAGCTGAGATCTTGGTAATGGTTCAGGGTGAACTCTTCTACGAACCGGTGGTCCGGTCGAATGCCACGCTTCAGATATTTCAACTTGTCCTTATCTGACAAGTCACGAACAGACTCGGCTTCAGTGTTAAACCGGTCGATATACTGCCTCAACGTCTCATTCTCACCTTGAACGACCGAGTCCAAGTATTCCTCGTATCGGTATTGGCACCGGTTGGCAGTGTAGTGAGACAAGAAGATTCTGATCAGGTCATCCCATGAGGAGATGGAATTGGGTCGCAGAGACTCCCACCATTCCAATGCCCTACCGCCCCAGAGATCGGGAAAGAGCACGCATTTCATGGTGGTCCCAATTCTCTATAGCAAGCGATAATTGTTGAAGTAACGGAGATGCTTATGCAGGGTCTCCTCGCCGTCAAACTTGTTGAGATTGGGGCGGCTTGCGGAGATCTCTTGGAATCTTATAACGCCCGATCTCCCGGAGAGCGGGCCATGTTCATTCTCGAATACCGTTCGACCCAAAGGGTTGCATTGCGAGGCATGCCTCGCGTTGCGGCATTCCATAGAATCCTCCGGATGGGCGGTTGGCGGTAATGAGGAGGCCTTTCGGGCGCTTCGCTTTGGCCTCTCCTGAGGCGATGCGGCGCCCCTAATTCTTCCGTTTCGTACTCTTCCGGCTCTTCACGAGAATCCCAAGATCCGCTTCTCGACCGACGCGTGACCGGACGACTCATTAGAGGAGTATACGGTGGGCGAGCGACCGTGATCGGGCGGTATTTGGAATCTTCATAGTCATCGGACATTGAAGCGGCGTCTACGCGCTCTTCTCGCCGGGGCGATCTGTGTGCCCCGCTTCTTCCGGCGGGAGAACGATGAGAAGTGCTCTCTCGGCGTGAAATGCTCCTTCGGGGGAGCGGTGTCTTCGCACGGCCGGGCATGAGAGTGAAGGTTCTCCGTCTTCGCGCGCTGGCGCCCGAATCGAACCTCTTTCATTTGGGAGATGAGTGCATCTCGATCGCGATCACGATTCTTGTTTTGCAAGATCTCGCAAAGCGGCTTGAGTAACATGGTCGCGAGAGGTTCCGGATGCCCGCTTCAATCGATTCGGGCGGCAAGTCTCGTGAACGCAGGCGGATGGATCTGGCTGGAGGACCGGCCCACGGCCGTTGTGCCGCGGTTCTTGTCGTGGAAGTCCTTGAGATTCGTGGATTCGTGGCGACGCCACGCCCCGGTCTGCTGCGATTTCGCCGGAGGATTGAGTCGAGAAGTGGCCGCGTGCGGGGCGGTCGCGTGGAGCCATGAGAGAGGTAGGATAGCGCGCGGGCCTCCCCGCGTGGTCGCCAATTGATCGTACCTTGACCAATGAAGAGTTGAAGTGTTTGTTGCTTCGTCGATGGGCGGTCGTTGAATGAGTGAAAGGAAGGTCCTGGCTGCTTCACGCGTTGAGCACCTCGGGTGGTACCTGCAAAGACACTCCGACGATCTAGTGAGAGGTCGCTCGGGCAGATAGCACAAGGTTAGAGAACGTACCTGATGCCATGTGTGAATGGCCTATATATACTGTGAGGTCCGACCGTTATGCGAAGATTTCGGCCGGCGAGAATTGCGCTCCAAGCAGCGTGTTTGGGCCGTTCGAGATGGGCTGGGCCGCAGGTCCAATTGCTGTTGGCAGTCCTCGTATTTGCTAATACACCCAGGAACACTTGATTACTTGTTTACCAATGTTTTCAATCTAGTGACAGCATATTTAGCAAAAGAACTAATGATAAAGATTCAAATTTGTTTACTATCATATCTTATTTTGAAGGATTCACGTTTCTCTTTATCAAGGTTTTCCAACTGATGTGGCTGCTGAATGTGTAGACTCATACAAGCATATGTCTGTGATAGTTGTGTTAATTGCTCGTGGGCTATTTGGTTGATCTTATGTGCTTTCCTCGCCAATCTGCTTTCGCGATCAATCAAGTCAATTCTCATGACACACATTTCTGCTGCAGGAGAGAGTGATTCGGCAGAAAATGATTCTTGTGATTCACCATTAGAACCAAACAGTCCTTTATACGGGGTTTCAGAGAGGTTTGGAAACTTTTGTTTGCGTTGGCTTAATTTCATCTTTGCTATATATTTTGATTCTCAAATTTTTACAGTCCCCTAATTTTAATTGCAACAACTTTTCAATCCCGTCCTTGTAGTTATAAAATTCATGTAATTATGTCCTCTTGTCGCTTGTCAGCATGTTTATATGGAACTCTTTCTTCTGTTTGCAGTAGATACCATTTGGTTTCTTAGGCAGTTGTTGTTTGCAGGAATTCATTGTTTTGAAGTTTGTGCTTAATTTCTGGTCTCCTGTATTTTAAATCTTAATCTCCCTTCTCTATGATGACACTTAACTTTGCAGTCCCTTATGTATCACATAATTGGGGAAGTTGAATATGTAGTACAGCATGTTTTGATTTAAAGGTGAGGTGGTCATTAGTCTGAGAAGTAAGATGATGAAATTTGAAGGGGTTGCTAGTTTTTGATTACTTCAATACTTCTAATTTCTTTGTTTAAAATCATGGTTGAAATTCTTGTTACTTTTTCCTTTGACTTGGTAGGTAGTAGTTGCCTGTAATTTTTGAATTTCTTGGCTATGTCCTTTCAAACTCTATTGTATTCTGATATGATTTTCCTCGATTATCTTGGTCCCTGGAAATGAATCAATGTGGTTAGTGATATATCGACCGCACTGGGAAGATAACCTCCGAGTAATTTCTGTTTTTAAGTATTGTTACTATAGATGTATTTTTAAGATTTTGTCATTTACTTTTCTTTCATCTGCAATTTTACATTGCTTAATACGACATAAAGGAAAAATACAGTTTTCTGCTTCTCTATCCTTGTATAAGTAATTCTGTTTCTCGAGTAATTAGTTTCTACATTGAGTTGAATAATTTAATTTTCTCCTAGGCCTCCTTTATCCTTCCATCTAATTTTGAAGAGGTGGCGACCGGAGTATTGAAAGTGTTGAACAATGTGGCTCTTTTGGATCTTGCATTTTTGCAGCGAATGCTAGTAAGTTTGTTGATTCTACTTATGATAATAGTCTATATATAAAGCAGTTGTGTTAAACTAAAGAGTGACATGGTTAGATATTTAAGTTTAATTTGGTAAGATTATAGTTGGCTCTCTCTTTCTTCCCTGGTATTGGTTCTCCCTGATATATTCCTATTTTCCTTATGTTGTTTTGCTAATTGGCTCTCTCTAAAAGAAATTGCAAATTCTATCATGGATATTTTTACTTACATTGCTTGACTTATTTTCTGAATCTTGTCTTCAGATTTGTTAAATCCTATTACATTAGAAAATTAGTCACTAGTTTTGGTAGAAGTATTCAGCAATACCTTTTGAACAAAGTTGTTTAATTGGAAACAGAACTGACTGATACTAACTTTGCATACATTCACAATTTATGATGCAGCCACATGGATTTTTCAATAGCTCGCCAGCTATAAATGTTCCGCCAAGCCCGGGTGATTTGGGTAATATCTCCTAGCTAATTTCAAGTGTAGGGAGTTTAATTCTAAATAACATTGACTAATAATTTTTTTTATAGTGAGTAGCTACTCATATATGTATAATGAGTTTGATTCTAAATAATTGTGATGATAACATTAACATTGATTCTATATAGTCCTATATAGTCGTTAATGTGAAGATCTAATTGATGTGCCTTATTTGCCATCATATGTACCATTTGGACAGGTCAGTATTATAGATATATGTCCATTAGAGTTTCTTTTGCTGAACCATAGATATATTTTATTTCATGCTTGTCTGTAAAAGGCTAATTGATTTGTCCCGTAAGTTATTCATCTACTTGTGTCGGTTTTCAGTATTATTTGGGCTTTATCTCATGTGATTTTATCCTTCAGTGTTTTATTTCTTTCAATAATTTTGAACTCATCGCAACCCCTTTTATGTAAGACAGCTTTATTTATTGGGGAATTCCTCTGTAGAGTCGCTTATCAAAAAGTCAGAGTACTCGAAGTTGACATCGGTATGAACGTCTTTTCATTGCTTAACAATTTTTTTAACTGTTCACTCCCCTTCTAGGCTGAGCATTTAGCATACAACCTTGTCATATTTATGAGTGAAGCAGTGTAAGTTCTCTCATTTTATTTGCTTTCTTCTGGCAAAGACATTTCCAGTCGATCGTTGATTCTTTGAATTGAGGGAAAGATTTCAATCACATTCAATGAGAGTATATCGATCTCGATTCTGAGGTAATTGTCCTTTTATCATGTTACGTATAATAGAGTTGTCTTTGTATAGTTTTGAAAATCATTACACACTTAAATGACCACATGCTTACATTTTCCCAAGACCAAATCATGTCCAGACTGATTTATCTTGCCTATTGTATTTATTTTAAAGGATACTTCCTCCTAGGTTCTTTAATCCTGGCTCCGCAGGATACTAATTGTTTTATTTTCAAATTGAAACAATCCCTTTTCTTTCCCCTATTTTGGTTGCAGAATCTTTGACTTGTGTATGAGTGATGATGAATCGTCTTTCTTAAGGATTGAACAAAAAATGGAGAACCTTTGAAAGTTGATATTGCTGGTTTTGAAGTTCAATACTAAAAAGGGTCTTCCATGCAAACTAGATTATGTATATACATTTCATTCAAGTGGTAGGAGTTAGTACTTATTTTTATTTACATTTAATTTGAAAATATGATTTAGTACTTGGGGGTTTGTATGTATTTATAATATATTAATCAATAATTTCTGTGAATGAGTTATCAGTGATCTATATATTTATATCTGTATTCATGCATTCTTATACAATGACAATTTGAGTTAATTCTTTTCCCAGCCAGAACTTTGATAATGCCCTTTGCTTTTATTTTTCCATTTAATTTCATTAATACATTTGGAGAATTTGGCTGGATTAAAGGTTTCTTTTTTTACTGCTTTGTTCATTAAACTACTTTCTCAAATGTTTATGCATAAGTTACCTAATAACAAATTGCTGGATTTCATTTTTTTTTAATTTTTTTATAAAATTTGGGACGGATTTGCGACGGAATGTGTCAGAGTTTGCCATGACTTTGCGACGAAAATTTGCGATGGATTTGCCACGGGTTTGCGACGGAAAACTTTGCCACGGAAAAGTCCGTGGCAAACGATTTGTGACGAGCATTTTTGCCACCATTTTTGGTCCGTGGCAAATATTGTTTTGCCACGGAAATTTGTACATTTGCGACGGAAATATCCGTGGCAAATCAACGATTTTCTTGTAGTGGTTCAACTTGACTAGAATCCAATGATTCTTATGGATGAACCCAACACAAACCAACTGACTCTGACTGGAAACACAATCTCCCCTCAAAGGGAAGAATGTTCAGTTCTCATGAGGTGACAACATAACCAAGGGTCTCTGATATCTAGTAGCTATAACATGTCATGTGTCTGGCATGGTCATCCACTTCTCAATAGGTTATTGCTGTCTTTTTGGGACAACAAACAATGAATCTCTAATGTTCTGAGCATTGTCACCCATGATCTGTGTGTACTGAAACCAGTTGGACTCCATCTCAAATCAAATCATTTCGAACAATTTGCCAACTGTGCTCCGACCAGTCCAGTGAAGCAAAAATGCATCTAAATCCACAGTTTCCATCTCCCTCCACATTGATAATGTCGTCAACATACTTATGTAAAAAATCTGGAAAGTGACTTACCAAGTGGATGTCATGCTGTGCCCGCTCCTTTGCTAACCTCTATGAAGGTAGCTCTGATGGTACTTGTGAAGCTAATTGTGAGGACCGTCGGGGAGGTATCTTTGACGGTTTCTGTGTTGGTTTTTCCAAAGATGCATCCACGTGCTCCCACCTAGATGGATCTCTCTTTACATCATACTATTTCTTCTTCCCCCCCTTCTTCGGTGCACCCCTAGTTTTGACTTTGTGCTTAGGTGGAACCATGTAGTGCCTCTGAATACATAATCATCAAGACCTCTCTTCCAAACACATCTCTCCTCAAGGTGCATGTCATTCCATTGCCTCCAAATCTTCTCTATTGTATAGCTTAAGTCACCTCCTTCGGACGCTTCTTTCACCCACTCCTCATCCATTGCCTCCAAACTCAGTCTCTTCCAATGAGGGTCAATCATATCCAATGGTATTGGTAGCCCATTAGGTGCAACCTTCCAAGTTCACAAGAACAAGGTAATCCATGAGTAACTTTAATGACACAACCAGCACACTTTTTCTTATCTGTGCCCACACCATCCATCATGTTATCAAGCTCACCAGTAATATGATTCAATGCCTCAAGAGACACCAAACCGTGTAGATTCTTGTGTTGGGCATCTATACAGTTGATGCTCTTTTCAAAAGAATCCACAATTTTATTAATCTGTGCATTGATCATCCCATGCATTGACTCCCAGCTTTTGCATAAATCACCACCACTAGAACCCAGTGACCTCTTCAATGCCCAATGGGTAGCCTCAACCCTATGACACGTAAGGAAAAATTAAAACAAAAAACGACAATCATATAGATAAAGCACATAAGCAAACAATTTGCGTTCCTATTAGTCGTGGTGTCTTACTTTATCCGTCCACGGGCCACAAATCTTTCCTTGTGAGGATACAACCATTGCTTGTTCACATATGCAATAAGCTGGGGTATATCAGTAGACGATTGCTCCAAATCATGCAAAGCCTCATTAAACTCATCATCAAATGTAGCATCAACTACATGATGCCAAAGTGTCATCAGTGACTCCACTCTATCTCCCTTCGCTAGCTTCTTAATTTGAGCATTAACATTTTTGTTAATATGATACCGACAAAGCAAATTCATTGCCTCCGGAAACACAACCTTGATAGCATTCATCAAAGCCTCCTCACAATCAGTGAGGATAACCTGAGAAACACAATCCAGACCTTCTATTAGAAATGAAAAAAAATAAAAAACAATAATGTAATGTGAAAAACTAAAGTCAGTTAGCATTGAATTACCCGAGGAAGTGCAATATCACATACCATCAAATCTCGTAGGCTCTGCAGCACCCACGTGTAGTCATCATACCGCTCATGAGACAAATATGCAAACGCAACAGGAAATGTCAACTCAGTGGAAGTCACACCAACAATCTCCAGCAGAGGCAATGCATACTTGTTTGTCTTAAAGGTACTGTCCATATATAATCAAAACAGTCAGAAACATCCTCAATAACTTGATACTATCAGGATGTGACCACATGATCTCCTCAACAATATCAGTACCTTTAAGTCGTCTCGTCCAACACAAGTAATGATTCGCCTGAATCAGTGTCATAAGCTGCTGCATCTCAGTCATACTACCTCTCTTTGCCTTTTGGATACTGTTGCGGGTTCTATACAGCTGAGTAATGTTGCTCAAGTTGTTCTTAAATCTGATCTTTAATGCATCAAGACTTTTTGTGCTTTCACTCCCAAAGATAGATGCTCCTCAACAACTGACCGCTCCTCCTTGGTAAACTTACCAAATATAGCTTCTCCAAACAAAGTCTTATGAGGCTCATGATTGTGAATCCCATACACTACTCTCACCTTCCAATCAAAACTAGGAGGTAACATCGGTTTAGCTTTCAATTGAAACCTACAACCACATCTTTTTGATGTCTTGTGTCTACCAGCAGAACACCCAACATCTACTCGACTATATGTGCCCCGTCTCTCACTGCCATAAACAACCTTGTTCTTTTTCTCTTTCCCATTCTCCGTCGTTTCGGTTCGAACAATAACCACAATGATTTCGTTTTCCCGGTATCTCTAGCCAAACGTGTCATTGCATGGGAAATATCTCAGATGTCGTAAAGGCAGCGGTTAAATCCATAATAACCATCTATTTAAAATAAATATCAATGTCACAAAAAAAATTCCGGGAATACCTTTTTTAGAGGTAAATTCGGTTCACAAAATGTGAACCGAATTTACCTTTAAAGAAGGTATTTCCAAGAAAAATCAAAAAAAAATCGGATTTACCTTTTGTGGAGATAACTTCGGATCAAAAATCCTGAACCGGAATTACCAACTTCTAGCGCTAAATCCGGGAAAAACAACACCAAATTCCCGGAATTACCTTTTTTAAAGGTAAATTTGGGATTCCTGTCGAGTGGTGGGGTCTGGTCCCTTTTTTTATGAAATGTAAGGGGCATTTTTGGGTTTTTTGTATTTATGGGGGTGGGAGTGACAATGAGGGGGTGAAAAAAAAACCTAATATATGGGGATATCACACACTATCAATGTAGGATAGTTTGGATAAGCATGATGTCATACCAGGCCATTCGCCGACTTTACAATATAGCATAGCCACAACTGCGTTGGACGTGCCTCCTTCGGATATAAATTTCTTCAACTCAGCCACGTATTCCCCAAATAGTGTAACAGTATAGCGAAACCTTTCATTATAGTATATTTTTGTTAAATACTATTTAATAACCTCATTTATCTATGTACTAATTTGAGAAATATCACCGTAGCTTAAGGTAATTTAGATCAATCATTAACAGCATAGATAAGTTTACCCTCTGTTGTCGAGGTTGATAATGAGCCTCTTATGGGTCCCAGTTGGTTTCCAGAATTCGCTTTCCTGCCCTAGTCCAGTTAGGACTCCAATCACATCTACATAAGTGAAAGGAAAAACAATATTGAGTTATGCAAGTAAAACTTGAAACTACCGAAAGTAAAACATATTTAAAAGATACTAACGCATAGGTAATTAATTGATCGAAATCCTATTGAAGCACTGCTCCGGTGGTGTGAAATTATATGCAGGTGCGGAACACCAGTTTGGGCCACCATTCGGATTACACGGTATTTCAAATTCACCTTGAACTTGTGCGGAGCTGCACAGAACTCCCAGCTTGAGCAACGACCACAAATTTGGAAATGTTATAAACAGAACCTTCAAGAATAAGTGAATCGTGCTTGTATAAGTAGCACTGATCGATGCGACTCACAATCTTGGTTCCTGAAGCGCATGTAAAAATATTATTGTTAAGTATCAGCTACTGTGGGGGGTAATACTATATTTGCGTCAGTGGGCAGGGCTCATTTTGAAACAATACCTTTATTTAACATTTTGCTCCCTGTTTTGTTCGCACACTTTTATATCGGTGAATAGAAAGCAAACCAAGTGCTAATGTTTAAAAAAGCTTTAATAAATAATTATAATGTGGTTTATTCAAATATACCTTACTATCACTGCAAAACATTGATAAACATATAAACCCTTATTAAAAAAAGCAACACCAAGTGAAATGTTTGATCGACATCTATAAACATTTAAGAATATATGAACATAGTTGGAAAAAAAATATATAGACTTCTATTAAATTAACACAATTGAACAATCTTTCACAGAAGATATTTGCTTTATAAACCGATATTTGCTTTAAAACATTTTTCAGTTTTGACAATTTTGCTTCATAAGCCTACCATGCATATCCAAACTATGGATCGAATATGTTGCTAATTCATTGATCTAATCTAATATTAACGGATAACAGAGACTAAAGATTGCCGTAAGTATAATAATATGCAGCTAACTATTTTGGATTCTAATTAAAAACCAGCATTTTGAGCTAATGTATGTATACAACAGCACGATTTGTTTTAATAGGATCTGTGCAACTACTCTAGTGGTTTTCATAAACATCATGTTGTTGTTGAGATAATTACAAACACCAACAGATTTTAGTTATGACAGTTGTAACTAAAAATTAGTTACAACCGTCCTATAACTAACTCATAACTTCCTATATTCAAAATACCTAGTTTCTAGCTCATGTATATATATGTACAAAACAATTGTAAATACATAGATACAAATTACAGAAATAAAATCTTTACATTTTTAGTTTTTTTCTGTTCTCCAGTCTTTAGTTTTCTCAAGTTCCTTCAAGATCTTTGTGTGTTTGTGAGAAAGAGAGTCCTCGCAAGAAAGGAACAAACCAGTTAGGGTTTGTTCACACACAGTAAAAGAAAGAGTAAGGAAAGAGAGAAATAAGAGAGAGTGGAAGAAGGTTACCTGTTTTGTATCTCCAGCTTGGTAAGAACTTTCAAGAGGTGAAGGTTCAGTTACGTCCAGATCTTGCAGAGGTTCATGCAAGAAGAAGAAGATCAACAACAAATTAGGGTTTTGTTGTTGAAAGCAAAAACCAGCAGAAAAATAAAGAAAGAACGCGGTATTACCTTCGTCTTGCTTCGGTTCAACGGTTGGAGACCAAACCTGCAGAAAACAACGATAGAACAGATTAGGGTTTCGTTCAATCTCAGCCAAATCAAAGTTTTTCTTTGGGGGTTTTGTAGAGGGAACGAAGACCTACCTTTTAGTGTAAGTTTGGTGGTGATTAGAGTTGAGTTGCTGGGTTTCAGAAGAAACCCTAGCAGAGCTCAGGAAGAAGAAGAGAGGAAGGTGAAGAACGCAGCTCGGTAGAGAGAGGAAGTGAGAGTTGTAACACCCCAAAATAATTCAATTAATTAACTTAGTTGAGTTATTAAGGGTTTGCAACATTTTACTTTTAAGTCAAGTAATTCATTAAGTGAGTGTTAAGCATGTGTTACTCTTTAGGAAAATGTCTAAGTTAGGAAAGGTGTGGGTAGAAGAAGCCCACGGCCTAATAAGGCCAAGGCCTCATTTAAGTCCCTTAGGACATGTTAAATGGTGCCTTCGTAGGAGACCATTTACATTGCTCCAAAAATATTCAAAGTTACCAAATTAAGAAAGTAGAGAGAAGTGAGACTTAGAGAGAAGGAAGAGAACCGAAGGGAGTACCAAGAGAAAAAGGGAAGAGTGAGCTGAATCTTGAAGGATTCCTAGAAGTGCTAGTGAAGAGGGTGTGTCTCTGGTTGTGATCGGAGTTAGGGGCTCTTTTAATCCTTGTAATGTTTTGTGTTTGGTAGTATTTTGGTGTGAGTGGTTCGATCACCTTGCATGTGTGTTTTATGTGTTGTTCATAACATGTTTTCTTTGTGTTTTGCTCTTCTTTGTGATTTGTGGTGAAATACGATGGTGGATCGGTTGGGAAAGAGAGAGGAGTGTAACACTCTCTATTCGTGTGGTCTGAAGGAGCATTGCATGGTGAGGCATCGAGTGTGAATCGGTGTAGTGTGAAGAAAATGAGTTTGCATGTAGAGTTAGGAGAGGATCGGAGCCAATGGAGTGAGTATCCGAGTGTGCATGAGTGTGGTGATCTTTGGAAATGGGTTGCATGTTGGGTTTAAGTAAAGAAACAGAGTAAAAGAAGTAAAATGGGAGTTAAGCGCCTTTATTACGCGCGCGTGTCTGAAGTACCCTTCAGCTTAGAGTGAGAGAAACCGAGTTGAGGGAAGTCAACGCCTAGAGTGTCTTAGTGTTGAGAGTCTGTTGGTGAGTTTGAGGGAGAGTATGTGTCTAAACACCATTAGCGAGGGGTAGGGACGCATAAACCGAAGTGTAGGTGTTTCGCCTTAAGGTCACCGAGGTGAAACGCCCAAATGCCTAAGTGTAGGTGAACTGAACCAGGGAATGCCGAGAAGTGAATCCCCATGAGTTAGACGATTTTAGTGTAAGGGAGCGCGTAATTGTGAGTATGTCACCGAAGTGAGGGTTTGAGTGTAACATGCCGAGGTGCCAAAGCTGAGCTAGGTGCCGAGGTGATGTAGAATACCGAGTTGGAGTAGTTAGCCGAGGTACACACATAGTGTGCCGAAGTGATGTTAGGCGCCAATGTTGCCTAGCACATTGTGGGACGCCACTGTGAGTGCTATTTTAGCACCAAATGTGCATAAGTGAGGGAGCGATAGAGTCCATTTTGGTCCTTAGGTGACATTTTGGTCCCTAAGTGTCGTTGCGGTCCTCGGTGTGACAATTAGTCCACCATGGAGTGCCGAGGTGATTGAGAGGTCGGTTGTAGGTCCTAGGGTGATTCTACCGGTGTAGTAGGGTCGACCTTAGCACGGTGATGATGTCTAGATGGTGTGGACATCAGTGTGAGCGACGGAGTAGAACGACGGAGTAACGACGGTGAACGACGGTGTAAGCATTCACATGCGTTATGTTTGATTGGTGTGTGATTGCATTTGTCATGAAGTCACATGTTCATGTGCATATTACGACGGAGGAGGTTTCGGCCTCGATGTGGTAGGACTTCGGTCTCCATATCATATAACGACAGAGTAAATAACGACGGAGGAGGTTTCGGCCTCGATGTGGTAGGACTTCGGTCTCCATATCAAATAACGACGGAGTAAATAACGACGGAGAGTCGATAGGCTAAATAACGACGGTGGAGGTACCTCATTGCATAATGCCCTGTGGTTGGGTTGCATACATGCATACATTTCATAATTTAATGTGTTTTGAGCTGATTGATAATTGTTGTGGTTATTTGAACTATCGGTGAGTGGTTTGTATTAGTGAACCGAGGTGCTTTAGTGCTATCTCTAACCTTAAGCTTTCTTCACATTATATTACTTGTGTTAAGAGACTCACCCTAGCTGCTTTTATGTTGCTTCTCATGTCGGCAACTTGCAGGTACACATGAGTGATAGTTGTGCCTAGCTCAAGTCGGTTGTATCTGCTCTTCAGTCGTGTAACACTTTGGGTTGGGGCCGAGTAGATTTTAGTGCTTTTATGCCGATCTTGTGTATTTTCGCTAGATAGTCTTTTGAACTAAAACTATCACATTTTGTTGTAACTTCTTTACTATGCATTATGACTTGATGCTTCTATCGGCGAGGTGCCTTATGTTATGGGCTTAGACCTTTTTGCCGATGTGATGCGCATGATTACATTTAGTATGATGATGTGCGATTGTTTGAACTTAATTGAAATTCTGTTTCCTTTTAAATCATCAAATGTAGCCCTCCTTTGAGTGGAATCTTGCAACTCTGATTTTAATTTAGTAGATCGAATTGATTAGATAAGGGGGTGTTACATTGTTGGTATCAGAGCATAAGTTCGGTCTTGTCAGACCAAGTATTGAGTCTAAGTGTCTTAAGCCTCGAGTCTTAGGCTCGTTCTAAACGATTCTTGATTGTGATCGGTGAAGTAAGAATGGCTAGAAAGATTTGGAAGAGATGATCTTTGCTATAGCTGCTGCGTTGGAGGCGATGGCAAATGCTATGGGAATCGACCTCGAGAGTGCCGATGATCTTGGAGCTCGTAGGCTCGCTACTTTCCAGAGGAGAATCCTCCTACCTTGAGGAGGTATGATCACGATGGGGCTCTAGCATGGTTGAAAGAAATAGAGAGAATATTGAGTGATGGATTGCACCGATGAGCAAAATGTGAGGTTTGGTACTCATATGCTCATTTGAGGAAGCCGACGATCTGGTGGCTTGGAGTTCTTCCAAGATTGGAAGGCGCAGAGGAGGAGATCACATGGGAGAATTTTAAGAAAGAGTTCATGAGGAAGTACTACCCAGAAGATGTGAGAGGAAAGAAAGAGATGGAATTCTTGGAGCTCAAACAAGGTAACATGACCGTGTCGGAGTATCTTTGCCAAGTTTTCCGAAATGATAAAGTTTTACCCCATTACATCGACCGATTGCAGAGTTCTCCAAGTGTATCAAGTTTGAGAACGGTTTGAAGCCCGAGATCAAGCGAGCAATTGGGTATCAAAGGATAAGGGTGTATTCCGAGTTGGTGGACGGTTGTAGAATTTATGAAGAAGATAGTGTGGCTACTAGCCGAAAGTGGGAAAGATAAGAAGACTTTTCAACCTCGATGCATCGTTGGAAACCTTACGACCATTACGGTGGTAGAGGAAAGGGAATTCAGCGAGGAGAGGAAAGCCTAGTAGGGGAGACGCTCTGCTATCTCGACTGTTACAAGTGTGGATTGCACAGGCACAAGGCGAAGGAGTGCAAGGTCGAGGTGAAGAGGTGTTATAGATGTGGCAAGGAGGGCCACCTATCTCTGCTGAGTGTGGGCGAAAGGAGATAGTCTGTTTCAATTGTGGAGAGATGGGGCACATCGGTCCCAAGTGTCCAAAGCCGAAGCAAGAGAGGCGTGGAGAAAGTGTTTGCATTAGCCGGGTCCGAGGTAGAGAAACGAAATCACAGTGCGTGTTATATCAAGCGGTGTTCCTCTAGTTGCAATTATAGATATCTTGGCGCAACTCATTCCTTCATTTTTCGCCATGTGTGCTAATAGACCGAGTTTAGTGTTGTCTTCATTGGTAAGGGAGATGGTCATTGACACTCGGCTAAGGGTTCGATGACTACCTCTCTGGTATGTTCGAAGTGCCCACTGACTGTATTCGGCAGGGACTTCACCGTTAACTTAATTTGTTTACCACTAGAGGAATGGACGTCATCCTTGGTATGGGTGGTTGGTAGACAACCATGTTCATATCAATTGCTACCGAGAGAGATCGGTTAGTTTTCCTGCTATCGAGGTGAAGGAATCGGCTTTACTTCCTTCTAGACAAGTGCGCAAGTTGTTAGGAGAAGGGGTTACTCTGTTTGCATTATGGGCGTCATTAACAGTAGAGAATCAAGTCAAGATTGAAGATCTGCCAGTGGTTAGAGAGTTTGCCGAGGTGTTTCCTGAAGAAATTCCTGATGTGCCACCTGAGAGAGAGATCGAGTTCACCATAGAATTGATTCCTGGAACAAGACCGGTGTCTATGGCACCTTATAGGATGTCTGCATTCGAGCTGTCTGAGCTGAAGAAACAGTTGGGAGAATTGCTAGAAAGGAAATTCGTGAGACCGAGCGTGTCACCGTGGGGAGCACCTGTGTTACTAGTGAAGAAGAAAGATGGAAGCATGAGGTTGTGCGTGGACTACAGACAATTGAACAAAGTTACAATTAAGAACAAGTATCCACTACCAAGAATTGACGATTTGATGGATCAATTAGTGGGTGCTCAGGTATTTTCCAAGATTGATTTGAGGTCGGGCTACCATCAAATCAAAGTGAAGGACGAAGACGTACCAAAGACGGCTTTTAGAACTCGGTATGGACACTACGAGTACTTAGTAATGCCATTCGGTGTCACTAATGCTCAAGGGGTATTCATGGAGTATATGAATCGTATTTTCCATGAGTACTTAGATCGGTTTGTGGTAGTGTTCATAGACGATATCTTGGTCTACTCCAAGTCGGCAGAAGAGCATGCCGAGCACTTAAGGGTAGTGCTGAATGTAACACCCCATTTCTACCCGAAAAATTAAATCAAGAATCAGAGTATGTATCTATAAATATTCCAGTTATCTTTTAATTTAATGTGTTATAAAATAGTGGACGGATTGACTATGGGATTACTCAGGTAACTGATACTACTTGCAAACAAACCTTTGCAAGGCTCTCAGTGATGCCCTTGTAAATACACCAGCGAAGGAAATTCTGACCTTAGTGGCAAGCCACAATTTAGCCATAGTCAATCAGCACACTAATAGTATAACATAAATCATTTTTTTCATAAAATGGAGCGTCACACTTCTCTCTTAAAACACTCAACAGTCAATTCATATCATAAACATTTATCAATACGTAACACCATATATCACGTGGTAAATAATCTCACAACATGCAGCGGAAAGATAAAGTTACATCAAAAAAAAGGATTCAGCACTCTCAAGTAAGACATAGAGAAATCTCATAAGAAAGCTCAACAGTGAGCAAAACAATGCAAATAAAATCTAGACCCCATCCCCAGGTGCTACGTATCCGAGCCGACACACTCGGGAAGTAGTGAAGGTAACGAGCCTTCACTCATGGCTACCCTGTGGTAAACAACAACAGAAAGGGTGAGTCTCGAACTATATAATAAAAGTGATAATAGGCAATATATATCATCATAGCTCACAGCACAGTCAATCATATCAAGCAACTCACTCACTAACATCCATATGCTCATGTGAATGCATGCAATGTTGTTATGCATGTGGTACCATTTGCCCTCCGGCAATCTCAATATCTAGTGTAGGGCCCTCCCAGGCTAAAAATCGAGATCATGGCCCTCCGGCCTCAAAATTTAATTTACAACGTCGCGACCGCAGCCGAATGTATGCATGATACTCCATGAATAGGACACAAACACATTTATCATATCACAAATCATGCACTAACTCTCATCCCATCTCCGGGCACAAACTCATTATAATTCAGTCCAAAGGACCACTCACAATATTGGGACTAAACCCACTCGAGGACCTAAACCACCATTTAGGACTAAGGCGGCCATCTAGGGACCAAAGCTGTCACCTAAGGACCAAAAGCAGCACACACTTATGCATTGGCGGCACCAGCGCCAATTTCCCACATTCGGCGCCCCGGTGCAACACAAAGACTAGCGCGCGGCTCAACAATCTGGCGCCCCCGTGGCAACAACAATGCCATCTGGCGCCACTTTCCTGCTGTCTGGCGCCCCACAGGCAGCACGAGTGCTAGACACAAATTCGACACAATACTGGACACGATTTGAGACACGAGCGTGACTAGCGCCTGGCAAAGACAATCTGGCGCCCCCTGCTTGACTCAGCACACACAACACTTGCAAACCGGAAACCGTTCTAGCCAAAAGGTTTAAAAATGTATTTGGGCAGGGGAATACAAAATATGGCACGGTAAAATATGTTCAGAAATACAAGTTTCACTCCCCGGGCCCCAAAACACACACAAAATCACACCCACCGGGACATTTTCAAAATGAGACATGTTCTCAGAAAACTACTCGAGCCAAAACACTTAAAATTAAATATGGGCAGGTGAATACCAAATTTGGCACAGGAAAATATGTTCAAAAATACAAGTTTCACTCCCCGGGCCCCAAAACACACGCAAAATTACACCCACAGGACATTTTCAAAATGAGACAGTAACTAGGAAACCACTTGAGCAAAACACTTAAAATTGAATTTGGTTGGGTGAATGCAAAATTTGGCACGAGGAAATGTGCCCAGAAATACAAGTTTCACTACCCGGGCTCCAAAATACCCACATTCTGGCGCCCAGACAGCAACCCAGGCACACAGTCACTGTTACAGTGACACAGGCGCCATTTTGGGCACTCTGGGGCAGCATTTGGCGCCCCTGCCGCTGACACACACCCACCCAACACACACAAGCGATTATGGGCGCCATTTCCCAAAGAACTTGGCGCCTGGCGCGAACACACGCACAGAACACATTCCAAAGACATGAGCGATTGCGCAGGCGCCATTTTCCCGGCAATGTGGCGCCACTGGCGTAGCATTCTGCACAAACTCACAACTAGCTGATGAAGCGATTATACGTGGCGCTGAATCCTAGCACAATGGCGCCCCAAACTCCAAAATCTCAATTTTCTCAAATTCCTTCAAACCAATTCACTCAATAATCATTCTAACACTCCTAATTTCATAATCAAACAATCAATTGCATGTTAAATCATCAAACACACCACAAATCACAAAATTTCATGTTATAAGCCCTAACTTAAGCCCTAATTCGATTTCATCATACAATTGATCAAATTCAATGATTCAATCCTTCATTCAATAATCAAATAACATCAAATAACATCAATTAGGAACCTATGACCTACATAAAACGTATTATCTCCTCTATTATAGAGTGAGACTCCCCTTACCTCAAATTAACCGTAGAGAAGAACCGAAATGGAGTCACGAACAAAACCACTGCAACAATCCAAGCCTTCAAGTCACGAAATTGCTCTTCTCCTCCTCTTCTCCTAGGGTTTGCGCCGTTCTCCTCTCTCTTTTCTCTCCTCTCCTTCGCAACTTTCTTTCTCTCTTCACAAATGAAAGAAAATTCCACTTTTGGGTATATGTACATTGGGCCAAGCGCACCTTGGGCCCTTTTTACACCCCTTGTCCATTTCTTCCACCACCCCCTTCAATTAAAATAAATTACTGAATTATAAACACTATTTTATATTCTATTATAATTTAAAACAGTGTAACACTTTAAATAATTTAATCAATTGCTTAATTAAATCATTTAGGGTGTTACAACTCTCCCCACTTGGGAAATTTCGTCCTCGAAATTCATACCCGATTCAAACCACTCCGGATACGACTCTCGCATCCCTGCTCTCCAGCTCCCAAGTCATGCTCTCACCGGTGAGCTCCCAACCACACTACCTTGACCAAGGCAATGTCTTTCCCTCTCAGCACCTTCACTTCTCTATCCTCAATCCTCACTGGCATAGTCTCCACAGTGAGGTTCTCTCGTACCTCCACATCATCCATGTGAATCACAAGAGACAGTGCGGAATATACTCCGAAGGCGTGACACGTGGAATACATCGTGCAAGTTCGAAGATTAGGTGGCAAGGCCACCCTATAAGCAACCTTTCCAACCCTCTCGGTGATTTGGTGCGGTCCAATAAACCTTGGAGTTAACTTCTTTGCCTTGAGCACGCCTGACACGGTCATAGGCGTGACCCTCAAGAACACATGCTCACGACTGAAACTCCAAGTCCTTCCTCCTCTTATCATGATAACTTTTACGCCGGCTCACGGGACTCTTTCATCTTCTCTCGATCATTTTCACCTTCTCGATCGTCTCCCTAACCAACTCCGGTCCAAGGACAACACTCTCCCGGACTCATGCCAACACAAAGGAGTTACGCACCTCCGCCCATACTGATTGCCTCAAAAGGAGCCATCCCGATGCTCGAATGATAGCATTTGTTATTATAAGTGAACTCAATCGGTGGGAGATGTGTATCCCACGCACCTCCTCGCTCTAGCACACAAGCTCTCAAAAGATCCTCCAAAGACCGGATGGTTTCTCTGTCTCGACCATCGATCCCGAGGATGATAAAAGTGAACTCAACCTCGGCTTGGACCCCGATGCCTCCCGCAAGCTACCCTGAAAACTCGATGTAAACCGCGGGTCTCTATCCGACACAATACTCTTGGGACCCCATGCGGTTTCACAATCACACGGATGTAAATTCTAGCCAACTTTGTACGGGATAGGTGATGTTGATAGGAATAAAATGGGCGGAGACTTGGTTAGCCTATCCACAATCACCCAAATAGTGTCAAACCCCCTCACGATGTTTGGCAACCCGTCACAAAATCCATGGAGATCTTTGTCCCCACTTCCATTCCGGAATCTCTAAAGGTTGCATCAACCCGCAGAGCCGATGCTCAATCTTTGACTTACGGCAAGTCAAACACGCATATACAAAGCGCGCGCAACATCTCTCTTCATACCGAGCCACGAGCGGTTTCTTCAAATCATGATACATCTTAGTAGCACCGGATGAATGCTCAACTTGCTCCTATGGCTCTCTTCAAGTATCATTTTCTTCAACTCGGCATCATCGGGAACACAATTTCTGCCCCTGAACCTCAACACACCCTGGGGATCCAACCTGTAATCCCCATCCACGGCCTGATCACCAGCTACCAACAAGTCAACCAGTTTCACATCTAACCTCTGGCGTCTCTGATACTAACCAAGAAGTCATTCCCAATCCTCAGCATACCCAATCGACACTGCGGGTGTCAACTGCCAAACCAAACTCAAATCACGGAATTGCTCAATCAACTCCAATTCCCTTACCATCATAGCTGACATATGTAAGGTTTTCCGACTTAACGCATCAGCCACGACATTAGCTTTGCCGGGGTGATAGTTCAAGCCGAAATCATAATCTTTCAGCAGCTCTAGCCAACGCCTCTGCCTCATATTCGACTCCTTTCGGTCAAACAAGTACCTCAGACTCTTATGGTCACTGAACACCTCAAATCGGTACCATAGAGATAGTGCCTCCAAATCTTCAACACAAACACAAATTGCAGCCAACTCTAAGTCATGAGTAGGATAGTTCTTCTCATGGGTCCTCAACTGTCGGGACGCATAAGCAACCACCTTCCCATCTCGCATCGGTACACCTCCCAAACCCATCTTGGAAGCATCACACGATTACACAACAAATGGTTGCTGCGCACAGCAACACTAACACCTGGAGACGTGGTCAACCTCCTCTTTAGCTCTTGGAAGCTCTCTTCACACTTGGCATCCCACACAAATGCCTTTCCACTTACAGTCGGTCGAGTCAGCGGAAGGGCTAGCTTAGAGAACCCTTCAATGAACCTCCTGTAATAACCACCCAACCCCAAGAAACTCCTCGATCTCGATCCACGGACTTTGGGCTCTCCCAACGCAACACCGCATCAACCTTGGGTGGATCCACGGCTATACCATCACCACGAAATAATATGACCCGAAGCTCACCTCATGCAAACAGAACTCACACTTTGACAACTTGGCATACAACTTCCTCTCTTTCAAGACCTCTAGCACCAACCTCAAGTGCTCTGCATGCTCTTCCTCGATTTTGAGTACACGAGAATATCATCAATGAAAAGCGACCACAAACCGATCCGGATAGCTATGGAAAATTCGGTTCATGTACTCTATAAACGCCACGGTGCATTTGTGACACCGAACGGCATTACGAGTACTCATAATGCCCATACCTTGTTCTCGAATCTTTGTTTGGATATCCTCATCCTTCACCTTAACTGGTGATACCCGGACCTCAAGTCAATCTTCTTTGAACACTTTAGCACCCACCCGGTGATCCATCGGATCATCTATCCTCGGGAGAGGATACTTATTCTTGATAGTCACTTTATTCAAGCTATGCTGTAGTCCACGCCTGCAGACGCATACTCCCATCCTTCTTCTTTACCAATAAAGCTGGAGCTCCCCATGGTGATACACTAGGCCTCACAAACTTCTTCTCAAGAAGCTCCTCTAATCGCTTCTTCAATTCGGCCCAACTCGAAGCTTACATCCAGTGCGGTGCCATAGACACGTGCCTAGTACGTGCACAAGTTCAATCCCGAACTCAACTTCCCCTGCTGGGGCACACTAGGAATCTCGTCGGAAACACTTTGAGGAACTCACACACCACCACGTAACCCATCAACCACGGCTCGGTTCTCGCAGACATGGGACGCAATCAAAGCAAACAACCGACCACCCTCTTTCATTACCTGCGCAATTGCTCGTGAGACAAATAGAGCGGACTCTTCCTCTTCGGAAGGAGAAAACTAATAGACTTATCGAGCGGTTGATGTGCACGTGGTTATCTACTAACCGATCCATGCCCGAATCACATCTAACCCACCCAAAGGCAAACAAATCGAGATCAACGAGAAAATCTCTCTGTAGAAGACCGACGAGAGGACACCTAGCACACATCGAGAAGTTTACAGGACCGCTTAGCGGAGTGTCGATAACCATCCCTCTCTCCATTGTAGACAATACTAAATTTAACTTTTCAGCACAAACAGATGCAATAAAAGAGTGCGTAGCACCCGTGTCAACAATAGCAACTAAAGGTGTACCAGAGATGAAACATGTACCTCGGATATCATTAGGTCCCTCTGAACCTGCCAATGCAAACACTCTACCAGTTGATCTTTCCTTCTTAGGCTTGGTGCACTTGGAACTAATGTGACCCGCTTCACCACAGTTGAAACACACCGCTTCTTTACGATCACACTCGGATGCCAGGTGACCATTCTTCCCACACTTGAAACATATCCTCTTCCCTAACTTACAATCAGGGCTCTTGTGACCCGGCTGGCCACACTTGAAACACACAATGCCAGATGGGGCGTCTCCCCCACTTGGCTTTTTGCCCTCAGCCGACCTGCTACCCCCAGCATATCTATTATTACCTGCATACCTCTGTTTGCCCCTGTCAGCAGATGTCTCATATGGTTTACCCCTGCTCTGAAACTTACTCTTCTGATCTCTCATAAATCCTGCAAGCGATCCAACCGGATCGAACACTGACGATCTTACGATACCACTCTCTCAAACCATTCTCAAATTTTATGCACTTTGAGAATTCAGTTTGACCTACGAGTAATGTGGATAGAACTTAGCAAGGTCAGCCAAACCTAGCAAAGATACTCTGTGACTGTCATACTACCCTGCTTCAGCTCAAGAAACTCTATCTCTTTCTGTCCTCTGACGTCCTCTGGAAAATACTTTCTTAGGAACTCCTCCGAATACACCCAAGTAACCTCCTCATGGGCAGCCCCTAGTCTCTCACCGGTCTCCAACCACGGTCCATCACCTCTTGAGATAGGGTATGAGTGCCATACCTTACTTTTTGTTCATAATTACAGCCAATTACTCGGAAGATCCTCTCGATCTCCTTCAACCAAGCCAGTGCACCATCCGGATTGTACCTCCCCTTGAAGGTGGGAGGGTTCTCTCTCTGAAAGGTAGCCAAACTGCGGGCCTCCGCATTCTGCTGGGTACCCACAGTCTGCGCTATAGCTTGCAAGGCCTCAAGAAAAGCAGCATCGATCCTTCTGGCCATATCAACCTAACACTGCAGCATAAACAACCAGTTCAGAACTATTTTAAGACACCTAGTTGTCATACACATCATGACAAACTGACACACTTGGCCGGACAGACCGAACTGCTCTGATACCACTAATGTAACACCCCATTTCTACCCGAAAAATTAAATCAAGAATCAGAGTATGTATCTATAAATATTCCGGTTATCTTTTAATTTAATGTGTTATAAAATAGTGGACGGATTGACTATGGGATTACTCAGGTAACTGATACTACTTGCAAACAAACCTTTGCAAGGCTCTCAGTGATGCCCTTGTAAATACACCAGCGAAGGAAATTCTGACCTTAGTGGCAAGCCACAATTTAGCCATAGTCAATCAGCACACTAATAGTATAACATAAATCATTTTTTTCATAAAATGGAGCGTCACACTTCTCTCTTAAAACACTCAACAGTCAATTCATATCATAAACATTTATCAATACGTAACACCATATATCACGTGGTAAATAATCTCACAACATGCAGCGGAAAGATAAAGTTACATCAAAAAAAAGGATTCAGCACTCTCAAGTAAGACATAGAGAAATCTCATAAGAAAGCTCAACAGTGAGCAAAACAATGCAAATAAAATCTAGACCCCATCCCCTAGGTGCTACGTATCAGAGCAGACACACTCGGGAAGTAGTGAAGGTAACGAGCCTTCACTCATGGCTACCTGTGGTAAACAACAACAGAAAGGGTGAGTCTCGAACTATATAATAAAAGTGATAATAGGCAATATATATCATCATAGCTCACAGCACAGTCAATCATATCAAGCAACTCACTCACTAACATCCATATGCTCATGTGAATGCATGCAATGTTGTTATGCATGTGGTACCATTTGCCCTCCGGCAATCTCAATATCTAGTGTAGGGCCCTCCGGCCTAAAAATCAGATCATGGCCCTCCGGCCTCAAAATTTAATTTACAACGTCGCGACCGCAGCCGAATGTATGCATGATACTCCATGAATAGGACACAAACACATTTATCATATCACAAATCATGCACTAACTCTCATCCCATCTCCGGGCACAAACTCATTATAATTCAGTCCAAAGGACCACTCACAATATTGGGACTAAACCCACTCAGGGACCTAAACCACCATTTAGGACTAAGGCGGCCATCTAGGGACCAAGCTGTCACCTAAGGACCAAAGCAAAGACACACTTATGCATTTGGCAAAGAGGCGACAATTTCCCCACATTCAGCGCCCCGCGGTGCAACACAAAGACTAGCGCCGCGGCTTCGGCAATCTGGCGCCCTGTGGCAACACACTGACCGCGGCGCCACTTTCCTAGCAATCTGGCGCCCCCCCTAGGCAGCACAGTGCTAGACACAAATTCAGACACAATACTGCACCACGCTTTTGGACACGAGCAGACTGGCGCCTGGGCAAAGCACAATCGCGCGCCCGCTTGACTCAGCACACACAACACTTGCAAACCGGAAACCGTTCTAGCCAAAAGGTTTAAAAATGTATTTGGGCAGGGGAATACAAAATATGGCACGGTAAAATATGTTCAGAAATACAAGTTTCACTCCCCGGGCCCCAAAACACACACAAAATCACACCCACCGGGACATTTTCAAAATGAGACCTGTTCTCAGAAAACTACTCGAGCCAAAACACTTAAAATTAAATATGGGCAGGTGAATACCAAATTTGGCACAGGAAAATATGTTCAAAAATACAAGTTTCACTCCCCGGGCCCCAAAACACACGCAAAATTACACCCACCGGGACATTTTCAAAATGAGACCTGTAACTAGGAAACCACTTGAGCCAAAACACTTAAAATTGAATTTGGTTGGGTGAATGCAAAATTTGGCACGAGGAAATGTGCCCAGAAATACAAGTTTCACTACCCGGGCTCCAAAATACCCACATTCTCGCGCCTGGCCAAACAAGAACCTGATCACAACATCAAGCATAATGACACAGCGCCATTTTGGGCACTCTGGGCAGCATTTGGCGCCCGCCTCGACACACACCCACCCAACACACAAGCGAAGGCACGTGGCGCCATTTCCAAAGAACTTGGCGCCTGGCGACACACACTGCACACAGAACACATTCCAAAGACATGAGCGATTGCATGTGGCGCCATTTTCCCAAAGAATGTGGCGCCCGGCAAGAGCATTCCTGCACAAACTCACAACTAGCGATGAGCAACGATACGTGGCGCCAGAATCCTAGCACAATGGCGCCCCAAACTCCAAAATCTCAATTTTCTCAAATTCCTTCAAACCAATTCACTCAATAATCATTCTAACACTCCTAATTTCATAATCAAACAATCAATTGCATGTTAAATCATCAAACACACCACAAATCACAAAATTTCATGTTATAAGCCCTAACTTAAGCCCTAATTCGATTTCATCATACAATTGATCAAATTCAATGATTCAATCCTTCATTCAATAATCAAACAACATCAAATAACATCAATTAGGAACCTATGACCTACATAAAACGTATTATCTCCTCTATTATAGAGTGAGACTCCCCTTACCTCAAATTAACCGTAGAGAAGAACCGAAATGGAGTCACGAACAAAACCACTGCAACAATCCAAGCCTTCAAGTCACGAAATTGCTCTTCTCCTCCTCTTCTCCTAGGGTTTGCGCCGTTCTCCTCTCTCTTTTCTCTCCTCTCCTTCGCAACTTTCTTTCTCTCTTCACAAATGAAAGAAAATTCCACTTTTGGGTATATGTACATTGGGCCAAGCGCACTTGGGGCCCTTTTACACCCCTTGTCCATTTCTTCCACCACCCCCTTCAATTAAAATAAATTACTGAATTATAAACACTATTTTATATTCTATTATAATTTAAAACAGTGTAACACTTTAAATAATTTAATCAATTGCTTAATTAAATCATTTAGGGTGTTACACTGAAGGTTCTGAAGGAGAAGAAGCTGTATGCGAAGCTATCCAAGTGTGAGTTTTGGTTGAGGGAAGTGAGTTTCCTAGGCCATGTGATTTCCAGCAATGGGATTGCAGTGGACCCTTCAAATATTGAAGCTGTGTTGAAGTGGGAGACACCCAAGTCAGCCACCGAAGTGAGGAGCTTCATGGGATTAGCCGGTTATTACAGAAGATTCATTGAGGGTTTCTCCAAATTGGCGTTGCCATTAACCCAATTGACATGTAAAGATAGGGCTTTCGTATGGGATGACCGATGCGAAGAGAGTTTCCAAGAGTTGAAGAGGAGATTGACAACGTCGCCGATCTTGACGTTGCCTAATCCAGAGGATCCTTTTGTGATCTATTGTGATGCATCTAAGTTAGGTTTGGGCTTGTGCTGATGCAAGAAGGTAAAGTAGTGGCGTACGCTTCAAGGCAACTGAAGACTCATGAGAAGAATTACCCCACTCATGATTTAGAGCTAGCTGTCGTAGTGTTTGCATTGAAGATATGGAGGCATTACCTTTATGGTTCGAGGTTCGAGGTGTTTAGTGATCACAAGAGTTTACAGTACTTGTTTGATCAGAAGGAATTGAATATGAGGCAGAGGAGATGGTTGGAGTTATTGAAGGACTATGACTTCGGTCTGAACTATCACCCAGGGAAGGCCAATGTTGTAGCTGATGCGCTGAGTAGGAAATCTCTGCATATGTCATCGATGATGGTAAAGGAGCTGGAATTGATTGAACAGTTTAGAGATTTGAGCCTAGTATGTGAAGTAACACCTCGGAGTGTTAAGTTGGGGATGCTGAAGATCACCAATGAGTTCATGGTTAGTATAAGGGAAGCACAGAAGGTTGATGTGAAGTTGGTTGATGTGTTTGTGGAAGTTTGCCCGGGTGATAACAAAGATTTTGAGTTGGATGCGCAAGGATTGTTGAGGTTCAGAGGTCGGATATGTATACCTGATGATGAGGAGATCAAGAAGGCAGTGCGGAGAGTGTCACAAGAAGTCGGTTGAGTATCCATCCAGGAGCTACGAAGATGTATCAAGACTTGAAGAAATTATTCTGGTGGCAAGGAATGAAGAAGGATGTAGCTCGTTTCGTCTATGCTTGTTTGACTTGCCAGAAGTCAAAGGTGGAGCACCAGAAGCCGGCAGGGTTGATGCAACCGTTGCATATTCCTGAATGGAAGTGGGACAGCATTTCCATGGACTTTGTAACCGGGTTGCCGAGGACAACAAGAGGGTTTGACACCATTTGGGTGATTGTTGATAGGCTGACAAAGTCATCACACTTTATTCCTATTAACATCACATACCCAGTGCCGAGGTTAGCAGAAATTTATATCAATGTCATTGTGAAGCTTCATGGAATCCCTTTTAGTATTGTATCAGACAGAGATCCAAGGTTTACTTCGGAATTTTGGAAGAGTTTGCAAGAGGCGTTGGGTTCCAAGTTGCGTTTGAGCTCGGCATACCATCCTCAGACTGATGGTCAATCCGAGAGGACTATCCAGTCCTTAGAAGACTTATTGAGAGCTTGTGTGCTTGAGCAAGGAGGTGCGTGGGATTCGTATCTTCCATTGATAGAATTCACTTACAACAACAGTCATCATTCAAGTATTGGAATGGCACCATTTGAAGCATTGTATGACCGTAGGTGTAGGACTCCACTATGTTGGCATGAAACAGGAGAGAGGGTTGTGTTAGGACCCGAGTTGGTTAGAGAGACTACCGAGAAGGTTAAGATGATCAGAGAGAAGATGAGGGCGTCACAAAGCAGACAGAAGAGTTACCATGACAAAAGGAGGAAAGACTTAGAATTTCAAGCCGGCGACCATGTATTCCTTAGAGTCACCTCTGTGGATCGAGTTGGACGAGCTCGAGGTCCAAGCGTCACCTCGTTTCATTGGACCCTATCAAATCTTGGAGAGAGTTGGGAAGGTGGCGCATCAATTGCATTGCCACCCAATCTGTTAAATTTGCACGATGTGTTCCATGTATCTCAACCGAGGAAGTATGTTCTCGACCCGCCCCATGTCATTCAAATGGATGATGTGCAAGTGAGAGACGACCTCTTTGTGGAGACAATGCCGATCAGAATTGAAGACCGAGAAGTAAAGACCCTTAGGGGAAAAGAAATCAAGTTGGTGAAGGTGGTTTGGGTAGGAGCTGCTGGTGAGCATGCTACTTGGGAGCTAGAGAGCAAGATGAAGGAAGTCTATTCCGAGCTGTTTGATTGAGGTAAGATTCCGAGGACGTAATCTCCTAAGTAGGGGAGGGTTGTAACACCCCAAAATAATTTAATTAATTAACTTAGTTGAGTTATTAAGGGTTTGCAACATTTTACTTTTAAGTCAAGTAATTCATTAAGTGAGTGTTTGTCATACCCCAATTTTGTCCGGCTTAGGTCAAAACCCTAATTTTCCCCAAAAAATAAATAAACAAAAGAAAAGTATCATGCATTGCATTTAGGGTCCTAAAAGTCATTTCAAAGTTTCTAAAATCATTTTTAAAGTTGAAATGCACTTTTTGGACAAATTAGGATTTTTAGGGTAAGGGGCATTTTGGTCATTTTTCGCAACAGGATGATTTTCTCGTCAAAAATATGCACACACCAAAAGTACATTTTTCTTTTATCCAAGAGAATTTTTGTACAATTTTTAGAGAGAATATCCTAGCCTAAAATAATTAAAATGCATTTTCCCTATTTTTATTGCATAAAAAATATTAAAAGATCATTAAATATTTCCCAATTACTAAGTGACAAATTTTGTTGTCTAGAGTAATTAGGGAGATTATTTTATGATGACTAAAAATGTAACATTTTTCTAATAGGTGCATTCCCATTTTGCATGCCCAAAAATTCAAAATTCAAAAATGTAAAAATAGGAAGTGTCCTCAATAAGACAAAATACCAAAAACAAGCATTTTTTTTTTTTTCTCTCCCATAATTCAGCCTTGTTGCGCTGCCTCTCTCTCCTCTCTCTCCTCTAGAAGCTTCTACACACTTCTTGCCTTATTCACTAAGATTTGATTTTTTCCTATCCTTAACTTTGCCTCTTTGGTAAATTACTTCACTCACCTACACTAATACTCCCACCCAAAAATGCAAACTTACTTCTTTGGTAACACCCCATTACAAAAATACCCTTAACCCTACCTCATGAGACACTCCTTTCCCAAAATAAATAAAAACTTATTCCTTTTTCTTTTTTTTTTCCTCATGGCTTGCGCCCCACTCCTCTCACCTTCACTCTTATTTTGTGTTTCTTCAATACCCCTAATCCATGTGATGATTCATCCCAACCCTCCATTTAATTTTAAGACTCAATCCTAGAGGCACATCAAAAACAAAAGACAATTATACCCCCCCAAACCTCAAAAATCTATAAATACCTCTTCCTCTTCACACACTAAGGACTTTTGCCTTTCATTCCCTTCAAAAACACAAAAACAATTCTCCTCTCCTCTTCCTCTCTCTAAAACCGTAGCCTCCTTCTTCTTCCCTTCCTCCATTAATTCATTTTCATCCACCAAAATGCCTTGAATCCATCTCTCACCACCTTAGCTTTTCCTTTCTCACTCAAGAAAATCAAGAACAAAACTCTCCCCTCCATCACACCCCAAAACCGTAGCTTCATCCTCCTCCTCTCCTCTATTTTTTTTTCAAGCTCTTCCTTTCTCTCTTAGAAATAAGGTAAAACCCTTGATACCTTTGCATCATCTTCAAGCATTTTACATTAGAACTTATTTTCTTTTCTTCATCTTGCATTTCTTTCATCATTTCGCATAGTTATCATATTCATTTTCATAATGTAGCTTGTTGTTGTTGGTGGGTGAGATTTGGTATCTCACCCTTAATAAATGGATTTATGATGCTTCATGCTAATTTTGTTGTCATTTCACTAAACAAAAAAATATGCTCAAGTTAATTTTATGTTTCTTCATTGTGAGTATTTTATTTTAGTAGTAATGTTGTTCTTGTTTAGTTGTTGATGATCTAGTCATATGATCTATCACTAGTGCTTAAGGCACTTTGATTTGAGTGATGGAGATGACTAGAAAGGATTCAAGTTCATTTCATAGCTTAACATTATGTTCATTTCGCATGCTCTAAATAAATTAGGTTTTGCTTGATTTTTAATTTGTTTTGTTGATGATCTTGTAAAAAGGATTCACCACTAAGCACCTAGTTGCTTTTGATTTAAAGTGGTGAAGATTGCAAGTAGGGATTCAAGTTCGTTTTCATAGTTTAATATCATACACATTTCGCATATTGTGAATAACTTAGGTTTTATTTAATTTTGATGTGTTTTTTGGTTTAGTTTGTTGATGATCTTGCAAAGGGATTCACCACTAAGTACTTAGTACTTTTGATTTAAAGTGGTGAAGATTGCAAGAAGGGATTCAAGTTCATTTTTAGAGTTTAATACCATGTTCATTTCGCATATGTTTAATAAATTAGGTTTCATTTGATTTTAATATGTTTCTTGGTTTAATTGTTGATGATCTTGCAAAAGGATTCACCACTAAGCACCTAGTTGCTTTTAATTTAAAGTGGTGAAGATTGCAAGAAGGGATTCAAGTTCATTTTTAGAGTTTAATACCATGTTCATTTCGCATTGTGTGCAATAAATTAGGTTTAGTTTGATTTTTGATGATCTTGCAAGAGGATTCCCACTAAGTACCTAGTACTTTTGATTTAAAGTGGTGAAGATTGCAAGAAAGGATTCAAGTCTAGTTTAAATGTTAGTGTTCTTGTGACTTAATTATGTTGTTGTTATGTTGTTGATGATCTTGCTAAATGACTCCCACAAAGTGTTTAGAGTATTCAAATTCAAAGTGGTGAGGATGGCTAGAAAGGATTCAATTGATTTAATTTTGTATAAGTTGTCCTTTCATCCTTTACTTTATCTCCTATTAAGTCTTGTAAGATAACCATAGATTTTTGCTTAATGCTCAAAGTTTTCCTTGCATGTTTAGTTTTGGCTATTTCATTGAATAATATCTTCTATTAATTTAGTCTATAATTAGGGTTTGATTTTAGGGTTTTTGGTTTCACCATGTATACCTTCGGTTTAGGGTTAAGTTCTAGGGTTTAGATTGTTAATTTGTTCTTTTGAATTTTAGGTTGAATAAATGTATAAGTTCTTTTTTTATTTGTATTTGGTTTAGGATATAGAGTTGATTGAGGTGTTCTACTCGCCGAATTCTTTCTCCAAACTAGATTTCTTTTCTAAAACCAATTTTCAAAAAATCAAAAATCAATCGTTTTCTTAATAAAACCCTAAGGCGTTTTCATAAATAAAATCATTAACCATCACCGAAGCTTCGCTTGTTTGATCGTTAATGATGGAGTTACTAGTGGTAGTCACCAAGCCATTGCTTGTTTGACTATCATGAAAGCTCCCACACCTTAATCAACTAACGAATTAGTTAAAAAACTCCAAAAATAATATGAGTCATTAGTGGTAATTACCATTATGACTCACCCTTTTCCAAAATCATTTCAAAAAAAGATAATAAAACGTTGCGACTAGTAATCACTTGAGTATTTGCTCGATTGATTATTGGTTCCAACACTTTTCTTTCAAGTTAGTAATGAACGCCACTCGAAGCCGTTGCTTGTTTGGTATTCATGAACGCTTGAGTCGTATTTCCAAAACGCAAAAGATAAGATAAAAACAAAACACAGATTTTCTCAAAAAAAACAAAGAATTAAGAACTACGTAGCTTTGATCCCTCAGTCATTGAGGGTACGTAGGAGCGGGTCACATCCCGTCAAGCACTCTTTTAAAAAATTTTAGTTTAGTTTCACTTTTCAAAGATCCCAAAAAGATTTCTCTCTCTCTTGTTTTCTAAAAAACATTTTCAAATAAAAAGGAAAAGAAAAGAAGTAGAACGATTATTTTCAAATCAAACAATCCAAACCACACATCGAATTAATGGTTCCCTTTCGGTAGAAAGGAGGTGTGGGGTGCTAATACCTTCCCCACACCTAACCGAACCTACTAACCTACATTTGCTGAAAGACCACCCGCCTTTTTTGTAAAAAAAGACCTTTTTCTAATGTTTTGGTCTAAAAACTAAAATATTAGTGGCGGCTTCACAATTCTCACGTTGTACACTGAGAAATCCCAAACCGGATTTTTCGGGGCGCAACAGTGTTAAGCATGTGTTACTCTTTAGGAAAATGTCTAAGTTAGGAAAGGGTGTGGGTAGAAGAAGCCCACGGCCTAATAAGGCCAAGGCCTCATTTAAGTCCCTTAGGACATATTAAATGGTGCCTTCGTAGGAGACCATTTACATTGCTCCAAAAATAGTCAAAGTTACCAAATTAAGAAAGTAGAGAGAAGTGAGACTTAGAGAGAAGGAAGAGAACCGAAGGGAGAACCAAGAGAAAAAGGGAAGAGTGAGCTGAATCTTGAAGAATTCCTAGAAGTGCTAGTGAAGAGGGTGTGTCTACGGTTGTGATCAGGTTAGGGGGCTCTTTTAATCCTTGTAATGTTTTGTGTTTGGTAGTATTTTGGTGTGAGTGGTTCTGATCACCTTGCATGTGTGTTTTATGTGTTGTTCATAACATGTTTTGCTGTGTTTTTGCTCTTGCTGTGATTTGTGGTGAAGTACGATGGTGGATCGGTTGGGAAAGAGAGAGGAGTGTAACACTCTCTGTTCTGTGTGGTACGAAGGGATCATTGCATGGTGAGGCATCAGAGTGTGAATCGGTGTAGTGTGAAGAAAATGAGTTTGCATGTAGAGTTAGGGAGAGGATCGGAGCCAATGGAGTGAGTATCCGAGTGTGCATGAGTGTGGTGATGCTGGAAATGGGTTGCATGTTGGGTTTAAGTAAAGAAACAGAGTAAAAGAAGTAAAATGGGAGTTAAGCGCCTTTATTACGCGGGTAATACGAAGTACCCTTCAGCTTAGAGTGAGACAAACCGAGTTGAGGGAAGTCAATGCCTAGAGTGTGTCTTAGTGTTGAGAGTCTGTTGGTGAGTTTGAGGGAGAGTATGTGTCTAAACACCATTAGTGAGGGGTAGGGACGCATAAACCGAAGTGTAGGTGTTTCGCCTTAAGGTCACTGAGGTGAAACGCCCAAATGCCTAAGTGTAGGTGAACTGAACCAGGGAATGCCGAGAAGTGAATCCCCATGAGTTAGACGATTTTAGTGTAAGGGAGCGCGTAATTGTGAGTATGTCACCGAATTGAGGGTTTGAGTGTAACATGCCGAGGTGCCAAAGCTGAGCTAGGTGCCGAGGTGATGTAGAATACCGAGTTGGAGTAGTTAGCCGAGGTACACACATAGTGTGCCGAAGTGATGTTAGGCGCCAATGTTGCCTAGCACATTGTGGGGCCGCCTTGTGAGTGCTATTTTAGCACCAAATGTGCATAAGTGAGGGGAGCGATAGAGTCCATTTTGGTCCTTAGGTGACATTTTGGTCCCTAAGTGTCGTTTGCGGTCCTCGGTGTGACAATTAGTCCACCATGGAGTGCCGAGGTGATCGAGAGGCCTGGGTTGTAGGTCCTAGGGTGATTCTACCGGTGTAGTAGGGTCGACCTTAGCACGGTGATGATGTCTAGATGGTGTGGACATCAGTGTGAGCGACGGAGTAGAACGACGGAGTAGAACGACGGAGTAACGACGGTGAACGACGGTGTAAGCATTCACATGCGTTATGTTTGATTGGTGTGTGATTGCATTTGTCATGAAGTCACATGTTCATGTGCATATTACGACGGAGGAGGTTTCGGCCTCGATGTGGTAGGACTTCGGTCTCCATATCAAATAACGACGGAGTAAATAACGACGGAGGAGGTTTCGGCCTCGATGTGGTAGGACTTCGGTCTCCATATCAAATAACGACGGAGTAAATAACGACGGAGAGCCGATAGGCTAAATAATGACGGTGGAGGTACCTCATTGCATAATGCCCTGTGGTTGGGTTGCATACATGCATACATTTCATAATTTAATGTGTTTTGAGTTGATTGATAATTGTTGTGGTTATTTGAACTATCGGTGAGTGGCTGTATTAGCTGAACCGAGGTGCTTTAGTGCTATCTCTAACCTTAAGCTTTCTTCACATTATATTACTTGTGTTAAGAGACTCACCCTAGCTGCTTTTATGTTGCTTCTCATGTCGGCAACTTGCAGGTACACATGAGTGATAGTTGTGCCTAGCTCAAGTCGGTTGTGGTTCCGCCGGTCGTGTAACACCGGGTCAGCCGAGTAGATTTTAGTGCTTTTTATGCCGATCTTGTGTATTTTCTGCTAGATAGTCTTTTGAACTAAAACTATCACATTTTGTTGTAACTTCTTTACTATGCATTATGACTTGATGCTTACTGGCCGAGGTGCCTTATGTTATGGGCTTAGACCTTTTTGCCGATGTGATGCGCATGATTACCTGTTTAGTATGATGATGTGCAGTTGTTTGAACTTAATTGAAATTCTGTTTTCCTTTTAAATCATCAAATGTAGCCCTCCTTTGAGTGGAATTTTGCAACTCTGATTTTAATTTAGTAGATCGAATTGATTAGATAAGGGGGTGTTACAAGAGTGAAGTCTCACGTTGTTGTTCTCTCTTTGGGTTAATTGCTGTTTGTTGTTCTTGGGCTGGGCCGCGCACAGTGTTGGTCCAGTGTTATATTTGCACCCTGCAAATTATTCAATACATCCCCCTGTTAGTTTACAATAAAGAAACACTTAAAATAGAGCAAAAATTCTACATGGTATCATCAGAGCTCAGAACAATTCTGGGAAAAAGGACAATTCTTTAAACTCTAAACTTCTATATTTCTGTTCTTTAAGCTTTCTTTATCTGTTTTCACTACACAGTAGCTAGCTGTGTAGTTTGTGTGTTACTAACAAGTTTTGTGAAGTGTGTGCAGATGGCACATAAGGAAATGAACCCTAGTTTTGGCACCCAAGTGCCTGTTTTGACAGGAACAAACTGGGACAGATGGAGTCACCAGATGAAATCAGTGTTTGGGTGTCAAGGGGTATTAAAGATTGTGAAGGAAGGGTTGAAAGAACCCTCAGCTACTGCTACTGCAGAAGAAAGGAAGCAATATGAAGAAGATGAGATGAAGGACTATAAAGCACTTCATCTTATCCAAATTGGGTTAGATGACTCAAATTTTGATAGGATAAGGGATGTGGAAAGTGCCAAGAAGGCATGGGACATTCTGGACTCCTACTACAATGGTGCTGCAGAAGCAAAGCAAGAAAAACTACAGGCCCTCAAGGCTCAGTATGAAGCCTTAAAGATGAGGGGTGATGAGAACATCATCACCTATTTTGGCAGAGTGAAGAAAATCACTAATGCCATGAAACTGAATGGTGAAACCTTAAAGGATGAAGATATTTGCAGAAAAATACTTAGATCTCTAACTAAAAAGTTTTATGTTGTAGTTAATCTGATTTGGAAGATACCCGCAAGGTGGAGGATCTTAAAGTTGAGCAACTACAAAGTCGTTTAGAAGCTAAAGAGATAAGGTTGAATCTGGCTGATCAAGATTCGATGAAGACAATCAAGCCTTCTTCATACCAGCTAAAGGTAAGAAGGGAGGAAAGGGTGGCAGCAAGCAGCCCAACAAAAACAATGGGCCTAAAGGTAAGCCCCAAGGTAAGTTTTCTAAAGGAAACTCAGCTAATAAGCCTACTAATGATGCTAGCAGTTCTAAACAGGATAAATCACACATTCAATGTTACAAATGTGAAAAGTATGGTCACTATGCAAGTGATTGCTGGTCTAAGAAAAATAATAAGGGCAAAGAATCTGAGCAAAGGGCCAATGTGGCCAAAGAAGACTCAGATTCAGATTCTGGCCCAGTAGTATTTAGTGCTATAACAGATGATCTTATTCCTATGTCTAAAATTGAACCTAAGGAGGAAATTAGCATAACTAATGTTGAACTAGAAGTAGGATCAGAATTTGTTGTGTTTGCTATAACTACCAGTGATGGAAAAACCATCACTGAGATTTGGTATTTAGACTCAGGGTGCTCAAATCACATGACTGGTAACAAAGAGTGGCTGATTGATTTTGATCCTAGCAAGAGGACCACTATCAGGTGTGCCAGCAATAAAGTAATTACTGCAGAAGGTTTGGGCAACATTCTGTTTAAAAGAGAGGATGGTAAGACAGTTTTGATTCAAAATGTTTTTGATGTCCCTGGTGTGTGCTCTAATCTGATTAGTTTAGGTCAATTACTTGAAAAAGGTTTTTCTATTGTAATGAGGGACCTAAAACTAAAGTTATATGATCCTGAAAATAAGCTTTTGTTGACCACACCTTTAGCTAAAAACAGAACTTTCAAGACTAGTATTTGCTCTTCAGAGGCAAGGTGCCTGAGTGCAATTACTAGTTCTGAAAGTTGTTTATGGCATAAAAGGCTTGGGCACCTAAACTACAAAAGCTTGACAAACCTAAGTACTAAGAGTCTAGTAATGGGTTTGCCTAAAATAGAGGCCCCAAATGAGCTGTGGTATTAACATGTCTTCTGCAAACAAACGACTAGGAAGAGTTTTCAAAAAGAGTTGCAAGACAGATCAAAGGATCTGCTGCATGTTGTATACAGTGACATTTGTGGTCCCTTTGATGTTTTATCACTAGGTGGTAATAAATACTTTATTTCTTTTGTAGATGAGTACTCAAGAAAAATGTGGATCTATCTAATAAAGACTAAGGGAGAGGCCCTAGCAATTTTCAAAAAGTTTCAGGACATGGCAGAAAGACAGAGCAGCCAGAAATTAAAAATTCTAAGGACTGATGGAGGTGGTGAATACACCTCAAAAGACTTTGAGGAGTATTGTGTAACACCCTTGAGTAATTTAATTATTTAATTGAGTTATTTGAGGATTACAACATTTTAGGGAATCAAAGAACTAATTTGGAGTTTAATTGTTTTCAGGAGTTGTTTAAGTATTTATGGGGGGTGCAAGTAGAGGCCCATGGGTTTTGGTTAGGCCCATATCCAATTAAAGGGGTTTGGGCCCATCATCTCATTCATATTAAGTTAAAAATTGAAAAGAAGAGAGTGAGAAGTGAGAGAGAAGGCCGTGGGTTTGAGAGAGAAGGAGGGAGCTAGGGTTTCTTCATCTTTGATCTTGTTAAGTTGTTCTTGGAACCCTTTGTCTCTCATTTTTCATGACCTTTCCATTTTTCTAAGTGTAAACCTTTCAATCCTTGTGTTTTGCATTTCACCATGGAAGAAGTTTGGAGCTCCAAGTTTTGAAGAGTTTGACTTGTTGGTTTTTGAAGAAGGAGGTGTTAGGGTTTCTACTTCTCCTAAGGTTAGGGGGTCTTTTTCATTCATAATAGGTTGTAAGATTTGTATTGCATGAAGGTTAGGGTTTAAAATGATTATTGATTTATTTGGTGAAGATGATGAATAGTGATTAGCGATTATATGTTGATTGAGGTGTATTTGGATTGATTTGTGAACATGATTGCTTGATTTTGTGTTGATTGAGTTATGTGTGGATTGGTTTGATGATATGTTGTTGGAAAAATGAAGTATGAGTATGTATGTGCAATAGGTGTATATGACTTAATTGGAATTATTTTGGGTTGGAGAAATGGTCTTTGGAGGTATGATTGATTTGGTGTTGTGGTGGTTGGTTTGGGTGAGGGTGCCACGGGTTAGGCGCCACAATGTGGCTGCCTTGGCGCCTAGGTGCGCCTGTGGCAGGGCGCCAAAATTGGCAGCCCATGGCGCCTTGATGCGCCTAGAGTGTGAGAGGTGTGGAATTTGGTCCCTAAGGCGTTGTTTTGGTCCCTATGTGGAAATTTGGTCCTAGGGGTGAGTTGGTCCAATGATTTTGAATTATAAGACGGTTGAAATAAATGAATATGGTGAATCTAGGACTGTGGTGATTCTCATATGAATGGAATTGTTTGTGATTGATGCATTGTTCATTGAGTCTCATGAATTCATATGCATCAAATGACCAGTTGTGTCTTCAAGGCAAAAATATGGGGACGGGCCAGGCCTTTCGGCAAAATATAGGACGGCTGTGCCTTCAAGACAAAAGAAAAAGAAAAAAAAATATAGGACGGTTGATGGTACCACATGCATATGCCCTTGGTGTTGGGTTGCATTCATGCATAAATCATACTGTGAGTGGAATTCCTTGGAAACTGTAAAATAAATGATTTATGTTGAGATTGGTGTAAAATTGTATTCTTGATTGCCTTCCTGAATATAATGCTTATCTTATTGTCTATTATTTATGTAAAGAGACTCACCCATCGCTTTTATGTTGCTTCTCATGTCGGCAACGTGCAGGTGATGATGATTGAGATAGTACAACCTACTGATGGGTTGTTTTGAGTCATGCTCTGATACATAGCACCCGGGGGGCGTAGTAGTTATATTGTATTTTGATCTGATATCTGTTTTACTCTTTATTTTGGTGATGTAAAAGAGTTGTTGATATTATTTTGGCATTTTCCCTGGTGAGAAGTTTATTATAGCTGTGATGTATTAGGACAGGTGTATGTGGGTGTATTGTCCCCAACTTTATGTGATGTGTATTGTTGATATATCCAGGAGAGCATGCACTGTTGTTTTGCTGATTTTTGAAGTCATTGTGACACTTGCTTTCTTATGTGTGAAATTTTTGAAAAACTCGATTTTACTAGATACTATTTTCATAAAGGTAGTTATTAGAAAGGGGTGTTACAATTAGTGGTATCGAGCATATGTCCGGCCCGTCCACCAAGTGTCCTGGCCGTTATGTCTCGTTGGTTTTAATTATGTTCGTGGTAGTGATAGGATACTATGGCGCGTAGATGCAATGAAGCGCTTTTGGTCGCCGCTCGCAAGCATTAGCCGGCTATGGGAATCAACAGTTGCTAATCAAAGAACCGCGCCCGATGTTAATGCTCGTAATTTGGCAACATTTCGTAGGAGAACCCACCCACCTTCAAGGGTAGGTATGATCCGGATGGAGCTTTGGCATGGTGAAGGAAATAGAGCGCATCTTCCGTGTCATGGAGTGTACTGTGTTCGTAAAGTGAAGTTTGGAACTCATATGCTAGCGGAGGAAGTCATGATTGGTGGATGGGAAGCGCGCAGAGGTTAGAGATTGCAGTGAAGAGATCACCGGGAAAGTACTATCCCGAGGATGTGCGAGGAAAGAAGGAAGTAGAGTTCTTAGAGTTGAAACAGGAGCAAGATCGTGGGTGAATATGCACCAAGTTTGAAGAGTTAGTCAAACCGCCTCTTATTATGACAATGAGGTCAATTTCGAATTTTCAAAGTGTGTCAAGTTCGAGAATGGTCCGCAACTGTAAATCAAGAAAGCAATTGGGTATCAAGAGATTCGGGATTTTGCTAGATTGGTGGACAAGTGTAGGATCTATGAAGAGGATAGTAATGTTGCTTACAAGGCCATGAGGACAAGAGGAATTCTCGCCAGGGGAAAGCCCTATGATGTTTGGTGGAAGTAAAGGCAAAGGAAAAGTTGGTTCAGCAAGAGAACAAGTGTGGGAGATACTCCCGCTGGTTTGTGTGCTACAAGTGTGGATTACCCGCCACAAGATGAATGAGTGCAGAGTTGGTGAGAAGAAGTGTTACCGATGTGGGTAAGGAGGGTCACATGGCTTCTAACCGTGATCGCAAGGATGTGATTTGTTTTAGTCATGGGAAGCGGGACATATCGCATACTAAGTGTCCCAAGCCAAAGAAAGAGAAAGTCGGTGGGAAAGTGTTTATTCTTGCGGGTCCGCGCGCGGTCAAGGAGATTCGAGGTACATGTTTTATTGGCGGTATTCTGTTAATGTTATTGTTGATACCGGTGCTACCCACTCTTTTATTTCACAGATGTGCTAAAAATTTGGATCTTGCATTGTCTTCTATGATGAGGGAAATGGTTATCGTTACTCCAGCTAAGGGTTCGGTGACTACTTCTCTCGTGTGTGCTAAATGTCCTCTATCGGTTTTCGGTAGAGATTTTATGGTTGATTTGATTTGTTTGCCGTTAGATGGGTTGGATATTATTATGGGTATGGACTGGTTGGTAGATAACCATGTGCATATCAATTGTTTCAGTAAGTCTGTAAGTTTCTCTTCTCCCGGAGAGGAAGAGTCTAGTTTGTTGCCTGTTGGTCAGTTGCTTAGAGAAATGAAGGGGGAAGCTTATCTGTTTGTCTTGATAGCATCTTTGTCTGTGGAAAGTCAAGCTAAGATTGATGAATTGCCAGTGGTGAATGAATTCTCTGAAGTGTTTCCTGATGAAATTCCTGATGTGCCACCTGAAAGAGAAGTGGAGTTTACTATTGATCTAATGCCTGGTACTAGACCTGTGACTATGGCACCTTATCGGATGTCTGCATCCGAATTGTCTGAATTGAAGAAGCAGCTTGAGGATTTGCTTGAAAAGAAGTTTATAAGGCCAAGTGTATCTCCGTGGGGAGCTCCGGTGTTACTAGTGAAGAAGAAGGACGGTAGTATGAGGTTATGTGTTGATTATCGTCAGTTGAACAAAGTGACAATTAAGAACAAGTATCCGCTTCCAAGAATTGATGATTTGATGGACCAGTTGGTGGGAGCCAGTGTGTTTAGTAAGATTGATTTGAGGTCGGGTTATCATCAAATTAGGGTGAAGGATGAAGATATTCCTAAGACGGCGTTTAGGTCTCGGTATGGTCATTATGAGTATTCGTGATGCCATTCGGTGTTACTTAATGCTCCGGGTATTCATGGAATATATGAATCGTATTTTTCATGAGTATCTAGATCGTTTTGTGGTGGTGTTTATCGATGATATCTTGGTCTATTCTAAGTCCGAGGAGGAGCATGCGGAGCATTTGAGGTTAGTGTTGGAAATCTTGAAGAATAGAAAGTTGTATGCTAAATTATCTAAGTGTGAATTCGTTGAAAGAGGTGAGTTTTCTTGGTCATATCATTTTCGTAGAGGTATTGCAGTGGATCCTTCTAAGGTTGAGGTCGTGGTTGAATTGGGAGGCTCCTAAGTCACCACCGAGATTAGAAGCTTTTGGGGTTAACCGGTTATTATAGAAGATTTATTGAAGGTTTCTCTAGGTTGGCTCTTCCGTTGACTCGCTTGACTTGTAAAGGGAAAGCGTTTGTCCGGGACGCCGTTGGAGGAGTTTTAATGAGTTAAAAAGGAGGTTGACAACATCTCCTATTTTGACTTTGCCTATTCCGGCAAGTCATTTGTGGTGTATCAGGATGCTTCCAAGATGGGTTTGGGAGCCGTGCTTATGCAGATGGTAAGGTAGTTGCTTATGCATCTAGACAGCTTGAGGATTCATGAGAAGAACTACCCTACGCATGATTTGGAGCTTCTTTGCAGCTTGTGTTTGCCTTGAAGATTTGGAGACATTATCTATATGGTTCCAGATTTGAAGTGTTTAGTGATCACTGAGGGTTGCAATATTTATTTGATCGTAAGGAATTGAATATGAGGCAAAGAAGGTGGTTTGAGCTGTTGAAAGATTATGACTTCAGTTTGAATTATCATCCGGGAAAGGCTAATGTTGTAGTCGATGCTTTGAGTCAAGTCTTTGCACGTGTCAAGAATGATGGTGAAAGAGCTTGAATTGATTGAGCAGTTTCGAGATATGAGCTTAGTTTGTGAAGTGACACCGCAGAGTGTTAAGTTGGGAATGTTGAAAATTACTAATGAATTTTTGAGTAGCATTCGGGAGGCCCAGAAGCTAGATGTTAAGTTAGTGGATTTGGCAATTGGGGTTAATCGGTCTGAGAATAAAGATGTTGCATTGGATGCCCAAGGTGTGTTGAGATACCGTGGTCGATTCGTATTCCCGATGATGTGGAGATAAAGAAAGCGATCCTTGAAGAATGTCATGAAGTAGATCGAGTATTCACCGGAGCTACAAAGATGTATCAGATTTGAAAAAGTTATTTTGGTGGTCCGGAATGAAGAAGGATGTAGCTCATTGTTTATGCTTGTTTGACTTGTCGTAAGTCAAAGGTGGAGCATCGAAACCGCAGGTTGCCGCAGCCTTTGGATATTCCAGAATGGAAGTGGGATAGCATTTCTATGGACTTTGTGACAGGTTTGCCTAATACAGTGAGAAGGTTTGATGCTATTTGGGTGATTGTTGATAGGTTAACAAAGTCGCCTCACTTTATTCCTATTAACATCACATATCCGATGCCTAGGTCATGAGATTTATATTCAGTGATTGTGAAGCTTCACGGTGTTCCTTCGAGTATTGTTTCGAGATAGAGATCCTAGATTTACTACGAATTTTGGAAGAGTTTGCATGAGGCGCTGGGTTCTAAGTTGAGAATGAGCTCGGCAGATCACCCGCAGATCGATGGTCGATAGAGAGGACTATTCACCATTAGAAGATTTGTTGAGAGCTTGTGTTCTCGAGCATGGTGGTGCGTGGGATACTTATCTTCCATTAATTGAGTTCACTTATAATAACAGTTTTCACTCGAGCATTGGAATGGCTCCTTTTGAGGCACTGTATGGTCGGAGATGTAGGACACCCTTATGTTGGTATGAGTCTGGGGATAGTGTGGTGCTTGGACCAGAGATTGTTAGGGAGACCACTGAGAAAGTAAAGTTGATTCGTGAGAAGATGAAAGCTTCGCAAAGTAGACAAAAGAGTTATCATGACAAGAGGAGAAAGGATTTGGAATTTCAAGCTGGTGATCATGTGTTTTTGAGAGTCACTCCTGTGACTGGTGTTGGTCGTGCTTTGAAGTCTAAGAAGTTGTCCCCTCGTTTTATTGGCCCGTATCAGATTTTGGAGAGAGTTGGAAAGGTTGCTTATCGGGTGGCTTTGCCACCTAATTTTTCAAACTTGCATGATGTGTTTCATGTGTCTCAGTTACGGAAGTATGTTCCTGATCCATCTCATGTGATTCAAATGGACGATGTAGAGGTGAGGGAGAATCTCACTGTTGAGACGATGCCGGTTAGCATTGAAGACCGTGAGGTAAAAGTTTTAAGAGGTAAAGAGATCAATCTGGTGAAGGTAGTCTGGTTGGGAGCTGCCGGTGAGAGCGCGACTTGGGAGCTAGAGAGTAAGATGCGAGAAGCATATCCGGATTTGTTTGATTCAGGTAATTGACTTGCACCCTTGAGTAATTTAATTATTTAATTGAGTTATTTGAGGATTACAACATTTTAGGGAATCAAAGAACTAATTTGGAGTTTAATTGTTTTCAGGAGTTGTTTAAGTATTTAGGGGGGTGCAAGTAGAGGCCCATGGTTTTTGGTTAGGCCCATATCCAATTAAAGGGGTTTGGGCCCATCATCTCATTCATATTAAGTTAAAAATTGAAAAGAAGAGAGTGAGAAGTGAGAGAGAAGGCCGTGGGTTTGAGAGAGAAGGAGGGAGCTAGGGTTTCTTCATCTTTGATCTTGGTAAGTTGTTCTTGGAACCCTTTGTCTCTCATTTTTCATGACCTTTCCATTTTTCTAAGTGTAAACCTTTCAATCCTTGTGTTTTGCATTTCACCATGGAAGAAGTTTGGAGCTCCAAGTTTTGAAGAGTTTGGCTTGTTGGTTTTTGAAGAAGGAGGTGTTAGGGTTTCTACTTCTCCTAAGGTTAGGGGGTCTTTTTCATTCATAATAGGTTGTAAGATTTGTATTGCATGAAGGTTAGGGTTTAAAATGATTATTGATTTATTTGGTGAAGATGATGAATAGTGATTAGCGATTATATGTTGATTGAGGTGTATTTGGATTGATTTGTGAACATGATTGCTTGATTTTGTGTTGATTGAGTTATGTGTGGATTGGTTTGATGATATGTTGTTGGAAAAATGAAGTATGAGTATGTATGTGCAATAGGTGTATATGACTTAATTGGAATTATTTTGGGTTGGAGAAATGGTCTTTGGAGGTATGATTGATTTGGTGTTGTGGTGGTTGGTTTGGGTGAGGTGCCACGTTAGGCGCCACAATGTGGGTCGCTTGGCGCCTAGGTGCGCTCGTGGGTGGCGCCAAAATTGGCAGCCCATGGCGCCTGATGCGCCAGAGTGTGAGAGGTGTGGAATTTGGTCCCTAAGGCGTTGTTTTGGTCCCTATGTGGAAATTTGGTCCTAGGGGTGAGTTGGTCCAATGATTTTGAATTATAAGACGGTTGAAATAAATGAATATGGTGAATCTAGGACGGTGGTGATTCTCATATGAATGGAATTGTTTGTGATTGATGCATTGTTCATTGAGTCTCATGAATTCATATGCATCAAATGACGGTTGTGTCTTGAAGGCAAAAATATGGGACGGTTGTGCCTTCACGACAAAATATAGGACGATTGTGCCTTCAAGACAAAAGAAAAAGAAAAAAAAATATAGGACGGTTGATGGTACCACATGCATATGCCCTTGGTGTTGGGTTGCATTCATGCATAAATCATACTGTGAGTGGAATTCCTTGGAAACTGTAAAATAAATGATTTATGTTGAGAAAGGGGTGTTACATATTGCACTAGCAAAGGCATCATTCATGAAGTCACATCCCCTTATACTCCACAACACAATGGTGTTGCAGAAAGGAGAAACAGAACTGTTCTAGACATGGCCAGATCTATGCTCAAACAGAAGGGACTACCTAAGAAGCTATGGGGTGAAGCTATTACTACAGCTACCTACATTCTCAATAGGTGTCCAACAAAGAAACTTGAAGATAAAGTTCCTGAAGAGGTTTGGACAGGTGACAAACCAAATGTCAGTCACTTTAAGGTATTTGGCTCCCTAACCTATAGCCATATACCTTATCCTAAAAGAACAAAGCTTGAAGACAAAAGCAAGCCTTTGATTCTAGTTGGATATCACCCTACGGGTGCCTACAGATTATACAACCCTACAAGTGGTAAGATTGAAGTCTCTAGGGATGTCACAGTCGTAGAGGAGGAACAATGGGTTTGGGATGAACCCCAACAAGTAATCTCAGTACCTATTGGCAACTCGTAAACTATTGGTGATGTAAATGAAGTACCTCAGCAAGTTGAAGAGGATACTTCAGGTGATGAGGAAGGTGTTCCTCAAGAAGAAGAACCTACTGAAGCAGTTACAGTGCCTAATGGTCAAGTTGCAGTTAGACCACAAAGACCTAGAAGGACTCCAAGGAGCCTAGCAGACTATGAAATTATAAATGATGATGAGGTAAATGAGGAAGGTGACCTCATCCACTTTGCAATGCTAGCAGATGCAGAACCTGTAAACTACTTAGAAGCTTTAAAATCTAAAGAGTGGAAGGATGCTATGCTAGAGGAGCTTAAGTCCATAGAAAAAAATGGAACATGGACCCTAACTACTTTACCTAAAGGCAAGAAGGCCATTAGTGTAAAATGGGTGTTCAAAGTCAAGCTAGATCCTAATGGCAAGGTAACTAAGTATAAGGCCAGACTTGTGGCAAGGGGTTTTCAGCAAAAAGAAGGCCTAGACTACACTGAAGTGTTCTCACCAGTAGCAAGACATGAGACTATCAGGTTAGTTACTACCATTGCTTGTAATAGAGGGTGGGAATTGTATCACCTTGATGTAAAATCTGCATTCCTTAATGGATCACTAGAGGAGACAATTTACATTGAGCAGCCCCCAGGTTTTGAGACTAAAGGTAAGGAAAACTATGTCTATCATCTACACAAGGCGCCACTGTTAAAGCAAGCTCCTGTGGCATGGAATAAATGTATTGACAAGTTTTTCACGTAAAATGGGTTTAATAAATGTGGTCTGTAATATGGTGTCTACACCAAAGGTACTCTACAAACCTATTTCCTGATTATATGTCTCTATGTTCATGACATGCTTGTAACTGGCAATTGTGCAAAAGAAATTGCCAAGTTCAAGCAGTCTATGGAAACTAAATTTGAAATGACAGACCTTGGAAGGTTGTCATATTTTCTAGGAATGGAATTCCTAAGAACTCCAGATGGGATAATATTGCATCGCCTAAGTACACTAAGGAAGTGTTAGCTGTGATTTGAAATGGAGGATTGTAATCCCGCCAAGACACCGTAAGAAGGGAATCTAACAAAACAACTAAGGAGGACACTAGTGAAGTGAATCCTACAGAATATAGGCAAATGATAGGGTCCTTAAGGTACTTATGTCATCGCAGCCGTATATTCTCAGATGCAACGGAATTGTGAGCAGTTTATGAATAAACCACTCAAGGTCCACTATTGGGCTACTAAAAGGATACTTAGGTATCTACAAGGTACTTTGCATTATGGTATTTGGTTTCCTAAAGGAAATGGTGAAACTAACACTCTATTGCTAGGATACATGATTCGATCGTGTGGAGATAAAATTGAGAGGAAAAGCACCTCTGGTTTTTGCTTAAGTTCCTAGGGCACTTATATCCCCGGAGTTCAAAGAAGCAACAGCTGTGTGGCTCGCCCTCCCGTGAGGCGTAGTATGTATAGCGCCTAGCAAAGGCCGCATGCCAAGCTGCTTGGCTTGAAACACTGCTAAGTGAGCTATTGGTTGAGTTGAATCAACCACCTACTATCCTAATTGACAACAAGTCTGCTCTGAGCCTTGCTAAAAATCCTGTGGCTCATGCAGAACCAAACACATCGAAACTAGGTACCACTACTTGGGGGACCAAGTATCAAAAGGAAAGTTGCAGGTTCAGTATTGTCGTACAAAGGACCAAGTGGCAGACATTTTTACTAAAGCTCTCAAAGGAGACTCATTTGCTAAGCTAAGGAGGGAATTAGGAGTAATTTCATTCAAGTCTAATGAAGGATTACTCCACTAAAAGTCAGCTTTTGAGGCTTGTTCCAAAGGTTATTTTTTTAGGTTATACCAAGGGCTTGTCTTGGGTTTTATGTTTCCTATTAGCTTAGCTCTGTTCTAATGTTCTACTCAACCTAAGTGTTTGAATTATGGGAGGGTGTTGAGATAATTACAAACACCAACAGATTTTAGTTATGACAGTTGTAACTAAAAATTAGTTACAACCGTCCTATAACTAATAACTTCCTATATTCAAAATACCTAGTTTCTAGCTCATGTATATATATGTACAAAACAATTGTAAATACATAGATACAAATTACAGAAATAAAATCTTTACATTTTTAGTTTTTTTCTCTTTCTCCATTTTTAGTTTCTCAAGTTCCTTCAAGATCTTTGTGTGTTTGTGAGAAAGAGAGTCCTCGCAAGAAAGGAACAAACCAGTTAGGGTTTGTTCACACACAATAAAAGAAAGAGTAAGGAAAGAGAGAAATAAGAGAGAGTGGAAGAAGGTTACCTGTTTTGTATCTCCAGCTTGGTAAGAACTTTCAAGAGGTGAAGGTTCAGTTACGTCCAGATCTAGCAGAGGTTCATGTAAGAAGAAGAAGATCAACAACAAATTAGGGTTTTGTTGTTGAAAGCATAAAACCAGCAGAAAAATAAAGAAAGAACGCGGTATTACCTTCGTCTTGCTTCGGTTCAACGGTTGGAGACCAAACCTGCAGAAAACAACGATAGAACAGATTAGGGTTTCGTTCAATCTCAGCCAAATCAAAGTTTTTCTTTGGGGGTTTTGTAGAGGGAACGAAGACCTACCTTTTAGTGTAAGTTTGGTGGTGATTAGAGTTGAGTTGCTGGGTTTCAGAAGAAACCCTAGCAGAGCTCAGGAAGAAGAAGAGAGGAAGGTGAAGAACGCAGCTCGGTAGAGAGAGGAAGTGAGAGTGAAGTCTCACGTTGTTGTTCTCTCTTTGGGTTAATTGCTGTTTGTTGTTCTTGGGCTGGGCCGCGCACAGTGTTGGTCCAGTGTTATATTTGCACCCTGCAAATTATTCAATACATCCCCCTGTTAGTTTACAATAAAGAAACACTTAAAATAGAGCAAAAATTCTACAGTTGTTGGGCTTTAAAGTTGGATTAGAGGTAATATACTAACCTAAATGAAAGTTAATCACTTGACTCGTGATAAAGTGTAGTGTACCTCACCGCCGACAAAAACCATTTATGCGAACGGGTGGTTGGCACTTTTGGTCGCGGAACACGCATCATTTCCTTTCCGAGGACTCTAACCACGATAGCATTATCGCTGCTACCGGCCTGATGCCAGCAACGCATGTCGACCTTCCTATGCACCACCATGGCAACCGACTTGCCGATGCCATTGACTCCTTTTTTCCAAATATCCGCCACTATGCGTAGATTATTTTCTTCCAACACCGCCAGTATTCATATGATGTGTTTTAATTGCAATTTACACGCATCCCAATTTTACTCCTTCCCACGCGTGCTCGCGATACCGCAAAAATTAGAGTTAAAAGCGTATTAATGTTGTAATATAATGGGCATGATTCACGCAGTCGCCTAATTTTTTATCAGATAAATCAAGTCCGATATTCTCAGATCAAAGAACAAACCCACGTTAAAGTGCGTTTTTATCTTTCCTTATGATCGCATTCTTGACCAATGAAGTGTTGAAGTGTTTGTTGCTTCGCCGACGGGCCGGCCGTTGTATGAGTGAAAGGACCGGTCCCGCTTCACGCCAGAGCACCTCGGTGGTACCGCAAAGACACTCCGACGATCTAGTGAGAGGTCGCCGCAGTATAGCACAAGGTTAGAGAACGCATCGATGCCATATGCGAATGGCGATATATATCGCGAGGTCCGACCGCTAGCGAGATTTTCGCCGGCGAGAATTGCGCCCAAGCAGCCGTGTTCGGGGCCGATCGAGTTGGCCGGGCCGCAGTCCAATTGCCGCTGGCGCTCGATTTGCCGATACACCCAGAACAAGTTGCCCCCAAGCCTAGGTCGCTAAGAGAGCGGGCCGAGGCTTGAATCGATGCCCCCAGGAGTGAAGTTATTTTGATGAAACGACGCGCCGCTTGCTTTTTGACAGATCGGTGTCGACCGCCGCTAACCATCGGCCGCGGCCGACGCGACGGCTGGTCTTCACCGACATTCCGCATATGACGTTTGGGGTTCCGAGGTCGTCCGAGACAACCATTGGTGAGAAGGTGAAACGCTATGACGCCGCCTCCCTGGCCCCTTCGCGCCAAGAACTGTGACTATAAATAGCCCTTCTTCACTGAGTTCATTTCTCACACTTCCAAGAATTGCTCACAATGATCGACTTGTCGCCGCCGACTTGCATTCACAACATGTTCGCTCTACTCGCGACCGATTCGCAACATGTATTCAAGGTATGGATCGATCTTTACTTTCTTTTCTCGACTTGAGTTTCCTCTTTGAAAGTGTTTCCAGATTTTCCCACGCCCCGTGATGGGTGTCGTCGAGGGATGGCCAGCTCGCCTCTCATGAGTGCTTTGCTCGATCGACCGACTCGATCCCTTTATCACAGTGTGTTCAGGTATGCCACGGACGGTTAATCGCCCGTATTCCCTAAAACCGTCCCGCCTTTTCGCCACATACATGTCGAGGCCGGGCGAGCCCAAGTCGTCTTCGGGCGACAAAGATTCTAGTTCTTCCAGCAGTACATCGAGCAATACGAGCTCGAGTTCCCATTCTTCCGGTCGAAGATCGGCTAATTCGAAGAGCCCTGGTTCTAGGCCGGCCCATTCTGATGAGCGGCCATATAACAACCCTACAGTGGAGAACATCGCATCTCGATCGGAAGGGGAAGAAGAGGATGTTGATGTAGTGACTATTGACGATGATGAAGTCCAGAGCGCCGTCCCAATCGTGGACGAGGAGATGGTAGAGGCCGAAGGTGGTCGAACTGAAGAGGTTCCCGAGGAGGAGGTGGCTCAGCCCGTAGCTAGTTCCTCCGGCCGAGAGGTAAACCATGGAGGAGGATCGAACGAAGGGTCGGCCGAAGTCCAGGCGGATGTAGCTCGAGACCCGTCTGATATGTCTTGGGTATCGAACTCTTCGCCTCCCACAGAGCATCATCATTGTCGGCCACATTGCCTTGCCCGACCGCGTGAGTCGCCTCGAGGAGTCACCGGGCTGGAGGGTGAGAGGCATGAAAGAGGGAGAGGACATTGCGACCTATTCTGACATGTTCAAGTTCACGATGTATCGGATCGTGTTCGAGAAGATGAAGATCACCCCCCCTTTCACCGACTTCGCCGACGACGCGGTCGCATCACATCGGTCGCCCTTCTCAACTCCATCCTAACGCATGGGCGTTTTTGAAGACTTTTGAAGTACTTTTGATTTAAGCTTGGTCGACCGTGTCGATCATGCTTTTCTTTACTCTCTTCGAGCCGAGCCGCTCAGTGGAGAAGGCCAACAAGGAAAAGAGGGAGCAGTCTCTTTAAAATGCGTAAGACCCATCACCCGTTCTTCGGCGCATATCAAGAGTCGCTGGGCGCGCCCCGAGAGGTCAATATTTCTCGATCCGCCCCACCAAGGAGGCCGGCAAGGCCGCTTCGAGGTTCAACCGACGGATGCTAGGTCCCCTTATTTCCCAATCATGTGGAATGAGGCTCATTTCGCAGCGGCACGCGATTACATCTACTCGCTGAAAGACTTGGCGCAGGCCGACCGAGACTTTGGAGATGATAAAGTCGTTGGCGAGTATGATGCGTCCAGATCCTAAGGGCGACATACCTTGCCGACCCTTTGTCTTGTACGAAGGCCAAGACCTGGAGGCCGAGATTGGTTCGCTTTTGAACTTTTTTGTCCTTATATTCTCGTTATTGATTTTTCTTTTAACTCATGACTCCTAAGATTTTGCGTAAAGAATGGCCGGAAAATCGATCCGCCGCCTCGCCCCAAGCCTCAAGGAGGGGCTAAGAGATATGACGCTTCTGGCCGGGGATATCCTCGAATCTTCCTCAAAAGTCCCCAAACTCCTACACTACAAAAAAACGCCATTTAGCGAGGACGCTATATAGGAATATTAGGTCCTCGCAAACTCGTAAATTAGCGACGGACATAGCGAGGAAACAGTCCTCGCAAATTAGGTAATTAGCGACGAAATAAGGCCAAGAGCGACGATCGCCGCCGCTAAATGCACGCGCTTAATTTCAAATTGCGCTTGCACGCAATTCAAGACAAGCTTAGCGACGGATTTAATGGGTCCTCGCTAAATTTCTCGATCACTGTAAAGTTGTCTCTGGACACGCTACGATTAGCGACCGATTTTCCCGTCGCTAAACTCCGTCGCCACGTGGCACATTTTTGACCACAACCGAGCGACGCTCGCCTCTCACTCTTCTCTCACTCTCAAGATCGCTTTCTCTTTCACTCTTCTCTCTCAATTCTTCTCAAACCAAAACCCTCTCCACCACCATACAACCACCACCACCATACAACCACCACCACCCACGCCCCAATTCTTCTCCTCCTCTCTCTGCCTCTCTCTCTCTCCTTTCACTCTTCTTCTCTTCACCTCATTTCCACCACCACCCAAAAAACCACCACCACCACCACCCACGAAACCACCACCACCACCACCCACGAAACCACCACCACGAAACCACCACCACCACCACCACCAAAGCTCCTCCTATTTATCTCCTCTCTAGCTCTCTCTTACTATTTCTCATTTCCCTTTACTCTCTCCATCTTCTTCCACCACACCACCACACAACCACCACCACCACCACAACCACCTCTTATTGTAAGTTTTGATTTTCAATTGTTTATGATATTGTTTTAATTTTAATTTTTTATTGAATTTGTTTTAATTTATTTTTTCCTTGAAATTGAAATTGGTTAGGATTGATTTTGGTGTTTGAAGTTTCACCACCGCACCGAGAGCGCGATCGTCACCAACCACCGCACCTGACGTAAATCTAATAGCGGTTAGTTTTTAAATTAAATTTGTTGTTATGTATTAGAATTGAGTATTGTTGTGAGTTATAATTAAGGATCGAGTGTGAATTGTAAGTTATAATTGAATATTAGGATTAATTGTTATTGTGAAATGTTAGTTGAATTGAGTGTGAAAAGTGTTTAAGTGTTTTTGGATGAACCCTAGGTTAGTTGGATCGTGTGTTGTCGATGGAAAAGGGTGAGGTGCTGTTTCACTCACCCCTCATATTTTGCTCGAAATCATCTCCATTGAGATAATTAAGTAGACAATACTAACAACGGTAAGGTTGGGAGTTCAAATAACTTCCTTCACTACTTGGATGGAAAAGGGTTTTCAGGCTGCCCTCGATCCTCATATTCGCCCAAATCATCTCCATCGATGATATCGATGCCACTAACTTGATATATGTTATTGGCAATGTTAAGGGAATGTAACACGCTTTTAAAATGTGTAGATGAATTCGTATCAATTTAATCGTGATTGGGTGTATGATCGGTTATATTCGAGAAGAGCGGGTTTAAAAGAATCTTTTGTTGTTGGGGTTGAACAATTTCTTGTGGTAGCGTGGCAACATGATTTGGCTAGAGAGGAAAATGGGGTTAGATGTCCATGTTTAAAATGCGACGTGTACCTATTAGACCGATGAGGAAATCGATGCCACTTGTATCAACGGGGTTTAGGCCTAATTATAGGATTTGGATCGACCATGGAGAACAACTTCCAAATTTTGAAGTTGGAGCTTCAAGCAATTCGTGTTGGTGTTTCACGAATGAAAATATTGAGTGGATGAATAACATGATTTGTGATGGTCTTGGGGTGAATGTGCCATTTGATGAGCCTCAAGATGACAATCATGAAGAACTTCCAAATGAAGAAGCACGTAGATTTTATAATTTGTTATCGATTCAAACAAACCGTTGTTCAAGGCTCGCCAAATTCAAAATTATCTATGTGTGTTAAGCTTTTAGCTCTCAAGTCCATGAGTAGTATTTCAAGTGGGTTTAGACTATGTGACTAAAATGATGATGGATGCAACACCTTATAAGGATAATTTGCCAAACAATTATTATGAAGCAAAGATGTTAGTTTCAAGTCGGGATTGGATTTTAAGAAGATTGATTGTTGTGAGAAAGGACACATGTTGTATTACAACAACGAGTTTGGTAAAAATGACGGTGAGCTACTTGAATGCAAATTCGTGGACGGCCGAGGTATCATGTTCGTAAAGGGCAAAACGTAATTATAAACCCATTCCCGTGAAGTCGATGTTCTATTTGCCTATAATTCCAAGGTTGCAAAGAATGTTTGCATCGATCAAGTTGCGCAGCAAAATGACTTGGCATTATGATAATAGGGTACTCGCATATTTTGCGCCACCCATCCGATTTTGAAGCATGGAAACACTTTGATTTAGTGCATTAAGATTTTGCCTCGCACTCCACTAAATGTTCGACTTGGATTGTGCTCGATGGATTTACTCCATATATCCAAGCATCATCTTCTCCCTACTCTTGTTGGCCACCATTGTTACCCCTTACAATCTTCCTCCCGAGATGTGCATGACTAAACCGCTTATGTTTTTGACTTGTTCGACACTGGTCCAAATAATCCAAAAGCTAACATTGATATCTTTTGGAACCTCTAATTGATGATCTCAAGAGATTGTGGGGGTGTTTTGACATATGATGCAAAGACGGAAAGAGAATTTTAAGATGAGAGCGGGCGCTGATGTGGACAATTAACGACTTTCCCGCTTATGGTATGTTGTCCGGTTGGGGGACTCACAGAAATTGGCATGTCCCCATTGCATGGAACACACAAAGGCTTCGCTTAAAATACGGGGCAAGACTTTTGGTTTGACTCGCATCGTAGATTCTACCGCCAGATCATAAATTTAGAAAGAACAAGAAGGGCTTCAAGAACAAGGTAGTGAAGAAGATGGACCACCGCTTTGGTGACACCAGTGAAATATGGAGCAGAGTTATGGACTTGCCACAAGTCACCGAGGTAGGCGAACTTGAGAGATCGCATGGTTATGGACAAGTGCATAATCGACAAAAAGAAGCATATTTTGGAATCTCCCATATTGGAAAGACAATCTGTTGAGGCACAATCTCGATGTTATGCACATTGAGAAGAATTTCTTTGATAACATATTTATGACTGTGATGAATGTGAAAGATAAAACTAAAGACAATAATAAGGCTAGATTGGATTCTCGCATCAGAGCAAATATCGATCCGATTTGAATTTGGTGGAAATGGCTAATGGGAAGATGTTAAAACCAAAAGCCAAACATCGCTCTAACACCGATGAAGTGAAAGATGTTTGTCGATGGTTGAAAGGATTGAGGATGCCGATGGTTATTCTTCTAACCTTGCAAGATGTACCGATGTGAACACCGGAAGATGTATGCGATGAAAAGTCATGATTGCCATGTATTCATGGAGTGTTTGCTTCCAATTGCTTTTAGTTCACTACCAAAGTGTGTTTTGGAACCACTTATTGAAGTGAGTCAATTTTTTAAGAATTTGTGCTCTTCAACATTGAGAATGGATGATCTCATTAAGATGGAGCGTAATATTCCTTTCATCATCCGTAAGTTGGAGAGAATATTTCCTCCCGCTTTCTTTGATTCCATGGAGCATCTACCACTCACCTAGCATATGAAGCAAGACTTCATGGACTAGCTTCATTATAGGTGGATGTATCCATTTGAGAGGTAATTATCTATTTCAACATTTGAATTAAAAATTATTAGTACGACTATTTTAATTAATTAGTATGACTAATTGTTCATATGTAGATTAATGGGTGATTATAAACGATCGCTGAAGAATAAAGCTAGAGTTGAAGGATCGACGGCGCAGCCTTACTTACACCGTGAAACCATCTATTTCGCTCACATTATTTCAACAATTTTATGTTGTCAAGAAATAATAGAAATGAAAGGGAGGTTGAAGAAGAAAGACATGCGCCACTTTATCTCTGCCTTTAGCAAACCCGGTCGCTCTGAAAGAAGTCAACCAAATACTTATCGTATTAAAGAACATCTATCAAAGACATGTTCATGTCTTGATCAATTGCAATCAAGTTAAACCATATGTCGAGTAAGTATGCTCCAATTTAGTCTTTATATTATAGACGCTTAAAGTATAAAGTTAAATCATGGTTTGATCAACTTTCAATTACACCATTTCAAAGGCATTCTTTTAATCGAGGGTATACCCGCCAAGAATCTTCTCTGTTCAGATACATGAAAGTTTTCCAACTGTTTAAGACTAGAGTAAGTAAATCAAATAATGTGTTAATGTCAAATGTTTAAAGTAGATATGAGACATGACTTATTTTTCCCATATATGGTTACTTAGGTTTATGAAGCACAACCAACTCCCTAATCCAACACTTGAGGAACTTAGCCGATGGTCCTTTTCGAGGTCACCGAGTGGCACACGTACTCTAGTTAATCTGTTACAAATTTGACACTCAACTCGGAGTGAGGGAAAAAGAACAATTAATAGTGGGGTATATGTTAAAGGGGAAACAGGAGGAGGTGAAAATGACTACTACGGTGTGATCCAACACATATATCAACTTGAATACCCATTCTTGGACTATGAAAAGAAAATAGTCATGTTTTATTGTGTATGGTTTGATCCATCGGTTAGAGGAACAAAGTTGAATCCAAAATGTAATACGGTGGACATTCAAATGAATAGAAGGTATCAACTCTATGATCCATTTATTATGGCAGAAAATGTGAGACAAGTGTACTATGTTCCATATCCATCAACTCGTAAAGGATGGTGTGTTGCAATTAAGACAAAACCACTGGTCGCATTGAAGCCAAGTGATGTGGAGGATGATGTTCTTATCGTGTGGATGAAATGTCCGAGTAAATGAGGTAATTGAAGTTGAATGTGTTCACCCTTACGTGATGATCGATCGATGTTGAAGAAGTTGAAGCAAGATTAGAAGTGATAGAAGAAAATGAATTAGATGAGCAAGATGAAGAAGAGAATCAAGATGAAGAAGAGAATCAAGATGAAGAAGATGAATAATTAGATTAGTCTTATGTTGTTATTATCATTATTGTTCTTGTGTATTACCTTTGTCTTTTGGATGAAACTTGTTAATGAATATATCATTAATGTCGTTAGTATCACATTTGTATCATTAATTGTTTTAGTATCACATTTTGTATCATTAATGGTGTTAGTATCACATTTTGTATTATTAATGTTGGTAATATTATATATTGTTGTGGGTTCCCTTTTTCATAGAAATGGATTCGAGGAGGAGGCTCACCCACCGAGACAAGATAAAGGAAGTGGAATAGCAAGAGGAGCCCAAGAGGAGGCGTAATCGTAGTGCTAATAATGAGGTGGTAATTAATCTTGGAAATATGAGGTCGAGTACATTGGTTGGTCCGCCCATGACTACCACCCGGATGTCCCACCAGCCCATTCTCCATCGGGCCCCAATTGGTTTCATATTCCCTCACATGGACATATGCCACCTTTTGGGTATACAGCTGGGCATATGCCACTTCCTGGGTATACAGCTGGGCATATGCCACCTTCTGGGTATACAGCCCCGTATATGCCACCTGGGTATACACACCAGTATACCGACTCTTCCCCACCTCTCCCGAGCATACACCGGGCATACGCCACTGAGCATATAGGCACATCGATCGAGCATGTGAGTACATCGATCGAGCATGTGAGTACATCGGAGGATGATCATGTTGGTGGTGATGGTGCTAATGAGCCGGGAGTGGAGGTGGTTGATGACGAGAGAGTGGAGGTGGTTTATATCAACAACAAAAAGCTCTACATCATTTATCCATATGGTAACACGTAAGTATTATATTTGTTGGATTTTTTTTAATTTAAGTTAATTATGCAACAACTTATATATATATATATTTGATTGTTTGATATATTTTTATCGTGATATATGTAGACTTGTTGGTCGAAGGCAGCTTTCATCCAAAGATCACATATGTCATCCGTAAGAAATATTTTCAAACTTACCATAAAAAGTGGAGTAAAGTTGATGACAAAGTGAAGGATGAGTTGTTGGCTTTTTTAGAGTAAGTGTCTATTAATTATGTCATTATGTACCTATATATATTGTTAGTTTTAATTTAATGTTTGGTAATGTTTAATATTATTACTAATACATACTTTCATTATGCTTAATACGTAATAGAGTGACATGGCACCAACAAAGATGATGAAGAGGTCCGAGGTGTTTTCTCCCGAGGTTTGGTCAACAATTGTCTGATTTGTTGTACAAGTTGAGGCGTGGAAATGTGAGGCCTCCTTACATGGGTGAAAATGTTTGGAATGCCTTCAAGGAACATTGGGAAACAGAGAAGTTCAAACATAATTCTCAAAAGGCGAAGGCGTAATAGAAACTCGTAAAGTGGCGGCTCGCTTAATCGTGTTGGGTCCGTAAGCTGTGCTCAACATGCTATTCGATTGGTAAATTATTTTAAATATCTCAGGTGTTTTTTACATTACTTAATTAGTTAGCAAATGTTGAAAATGTTTTTCATTTTACAAAGCTAAGAAGTTAGGACGCCGCCCCACCACCGCTGAGCTTCACAAAGTTTACCCATGTAAGGAAGGGTACTCAAGATCACTTTGTTGAGGAGCGCGAGGTTACTCTGTAAATACACATCTTGAATTGTATTATATATACATATATGTTGCTTTGTTAAAATGAATGGAGCACTAATTATGCTATGTTTTGTGGTTATACAAAACAGAGGCCCATTCTCAAGAGATGAGTTCAATGACTGTGGAACTGAACCTCAAACACCGGGTCAACTTACTCCCGATTTGATAGCTCTCGAATGCACATTGGGAGAAAGTAGCGGGTTGGAACAAGTGGTCGCTCAGATGGTACGGGGCCCTTGGCTCCATTAATGAGCCCGTCTGGTTTTGACCCCACTAGAGCTTCTAGAAGACGACCACCATTTTCTACTCAATCGATTCGAGAGAGAGCGATTTAGGAAGATGGAGGAGGAGCCGCATGCTACGCAACAAAAGTCGGAAGAGAGTGAGAGGCAAAAAGCCGGAGTGGCGCAAATGATGGAGATGCAAAAGCGAGAGTGGGAGCAAAAGATGGAGAATGACATGAGGAGGATGATGGAGCTTTATCAGTCTCAGAGCAGAGTACGTCTCAGCCTGCGCAGAAACTTGGTGAGTCTGATGAGTCTGAGTTTCGAGTTTTTGAGCCATCTGAGGAGTCTGATGACGGGTCTTTTTAGTACTCTTTGTATTATTTTTTTTACATTTGAGTATTTTGTGTTGTATTGACTTTGGATTTTGAATGAAACATTTTAGAAATTTTGTATTTATATATTGATTTAGGTATTTTATGTTTAATTAGTTATTATTAATAAATAAGCAGTTTTTAAAAAAAAAATTAATTTTTTGGACTTTAGCGAGTGAATTAGCGAGGAATTAGCGAGGAACGATACACACGGGCGTCACGATTAAGTGTTCAGCGTGTCGCTTAGCGAGGAATTGATGTGTCCTCGCTAATTAGCGAGGGAATTAGCGAGGACGGGCCGGGTAATTAGCGATCGAATCAGATTTCTCTCGCTAATTGCATTAGCGAGGAGGAATTAGCGACCGAAATCGTCCTCGCATTCCTCGCTAATGGACATTAGCGACCGAAATGGGCCTGTTAGCGACGGATATTTCACTCGCTAATGACGTTTTTTTTTGTAGTGCTAAGAGCCAAGGGAAGAAGCCGGTCAGCAGGCCTCGGTCGCCTCCCCCAAGCGCCGATCGCTCACCCAAGCGGGCCAAGCATGATGGTCGGGTCTCTGGCCCTCGCAACGGAGGAGGTTCCTATCATCTCGCCAAAGCTTGGGTCCGGCCGATCCGAACGGCATGCAGAGAAAGAAACCCATGGCGCTCGCGCGCTCTCTCGCATGGGGTCGAGAAATTCATGGCGAGCGGTGGCCGGGCCGATGGTAATTTTATTTTCTTAGTCTTGTACTCTTCATCTTACCTTTGTTCGAACGACTAACAACCCTTCGACCTGAATTTTGCAGGAAAGGACAAGGCTTTAGCCGAGGCGCGAAGAAAAATATGACAAGCTCGCCCGGCCGAAGAAGGAGGCCTCAAACGGGGAGGACGACCGTGCTAAGCTTGCAAAGAGGAACAAGGAGCTTGCCGCCGTGTCGCTACTTTGAAGCGGCGATCTTGATGCTACGAACAAGAAAGAGGTTTGCCGGGCGGCCGATAAGGCCGCTACCGAGGCAAAAATTCAAATGGTAGCCAAGGCCGGGTCGTGAGAGGCGCGATCGAGCGCTTCTTATAATTTTCTGCAAAGTGCATTGAATCCAGATTCAAGATCAATTTCGATGACAACATGATCAAGCTTCCACGCACTATGTTGACAACAACAAGATCATGTTGCTCGCAGCAAGTCGACGAGCAAGGCAATGTCGCTCGCCCCGCCACCATTCTTTTTTAAAGCCCGCTGCGAGCGGTGTAATTTTTGTAACCGCTTAACTTGCCTTCGCACAACAATTTCTCGCGCTTCGTGCGCTTTTTGATCTCGTGGACGCCGCATCGAGCAAGCGGCCCTCGTTTTGTAATGACAATTTTCGCTTGGTTTGATTTACTTGTTTGCTCGAATCGATTGCTTTTCTTTACGCGCTTGTATGTTTATTTTTCTAAGCCTTCGAGTTTTAAGACCGCTCGGTCATCGCTTGCGCTTATTTCAAAGCATTCATTCTTTGATAAGTTTTAATATCCCCACGGGGCCTTGGATCGCTCGGCGACCTTCAATCGTGCCCTTTCGATGGCATTTATTGGGACCATACCGATGGTCGCCGAGACAGTCGTTTCGACGGTCTAATAGGATGGGTTATTACTTAACCCTTAGGCCATTTCGATGGCACTTTCGGTTGGGACCATTTCGATGGTCGCCGATTTAGATCGCTTCGACGATCTAAGGTTTCATGCGTTTTAACCCTTGGGCCATTTCGATGGCACTCGATTGGGACCATCTCGATGGTCGCCGATTCGCATCGCTCGACGATCTACTTTCATTCGGCAAATCTTTGATCGCTTCTTTGCCACTTCGCATACGTGAGCGACCGCATACATACTTGTGAGAAAAGGAGGAACAAAGAATATTTTAAAGGTCGCCTCGTAAAAACCCCTGGGAAAAGAGCGCCGCCGCTTTTCATTCATAGGTCGGACGTCATTACATTCAAATCATTTGTTACATTCAAACGTAATATTTCCTAAGTTTTTCTCGCATTCCACGTTATGGGGATAGTCGCCCATCCATGGTTTCTAGCTCGTAAGCCCCTTTTCCGCCTTGTTGATGACCCCGTATGGACCTTCCCAATTTGGTGCGAGCTTCCTTGGCGTGCATTCTTATTTCCCACGCCGCCCGCCTTAGAACGAAATGGCCGACCGAGAATTCTCTCTTTGAACTCGAGCGTTGTACACTCGGCCGCGACCTTCTCGCTTGATCAATTGCTCTCTTAGTGAAGCTTGGGTGCGCAGCTTCTTCAATTAGGTCCAATTCTTCTCTGATAGCTCTGGCCGTTGTCAACCACCGTAGGGGTTTGAAGTCCTCCAATCCACCACCGCCCATTTCTATGGGTATCACAAAGATCGCCTGCACACCAATCGGGCGGCGACTCCCTGGCCGATGAATGAGGGTCGCCCCGTAGGCCCACGTAATCCGATCGCAGCTCTTCGACCCGCCTCTTTGCTTCATCCGGGCCGCTTTAAACCACGTGAGGATAACTCGCTGGCCGCCTACCTGGCCGTTTGTCCGAGGATGCTCGACCGAGGTAAAGTACTGCTTAACCCCTAAGTCGGCCAACATTTCTCTAAATCTTTTATCGCAAACCGGGTACCGCTGTCGCTTATCAATTGCCGGGGATCCAAAACGGCCAAAGACACACCGTCCGAAGAACTTGCCGACTTTGGCCGATGTGATTGTTGCAAGCGGCTCGGCCTCGATCCACTTAGTAAAGTAATCCATCGCCCACGATCAAGAACTTGAACCGGCTCGAGCGAGTGGAAACGGGCCTAGAAGATCCATGCCCCACCAAAGCGAACGGCCAAGGTGAGACAAGACTTTGTAATTTCGAGGAAGGTGCAATGTGGACATCGCGATGTACTTGGCATTTCTTGCATTTTACGAACGAGCTTCTTGGCGCCGCCATCCATGGTCGGCCAAGAATAGTCGGCCCCGAGGGCTTTCTTTGCTATGGAACGTGCCCCTGGTGGCTCCTACAAACACCTTCGTGAATATCTCAGAGCACATGGCTGAAGCCGACCGACGTAAGGCATCTCAATAATGGGGACGAACCCCTTCTATATAACTTTCCTTCGATCACGAGTATTTGGTCGCCCCGAGCTCGACCAATTTCGCCGCTTCGTCGCTTCGGTTCTTCACCTTCAACGATGTACCTTAGGATAGGGCGATCCAATCAATCGTAATTGACACAAAGAACGCCAAAGGATCGGGTTGGCTTGGTCGATACACTCGGCCGATTTAACGCTCTCCGAATCAAACTCTTGTGATTTCCGAGTCTTGGTACTTGCAAGCTTTGATAATATATCTGCTCTCGGGTGTATTAGCAAATACGAGGATCGCCAACAAAGAATTGGACTCGCGCGGCCCACCATTTCATCTCGACGCCCAAACATGCCGCTGAGCGCAATCTCGCGCCGGCGAAAATCTCGCTAACGGCCGGACCGACCAGATATATACGCCATTCACGCATGGCATCGTGCACGTTCTCTAACCTTGTGCTATCCGCCCGAGCGACCTCTCACTAGATCGCCGAGTGTCTTTGCGCAGTACCACCCGAGGTGCTCAACGCGCGTGAGCCGTGACCGGTCCTTTCAACCTCTCAACGACCGCCCATTCAACGAAGCAACAACTACTTCAACACTTCATTGGTCAAGGTACGATCAATGGCGACCACGCTGGGAGGCCCGCGGCGCTATCCTACCTCTTTCATGGCTCCACGCGACCGCCCCGCACGCTGGCCACTTCGACTCGATCCTCCGGCAGAATCAAGAACAAACCCCGAGGGCGTGGCGTGGCCACAAACCACGAGTCTCAAGGACTTCCACGACAAGAGCCTTCATTGCACAACGGCCGCGACCTATCCTCCAACAAAGTTCAACCGGCCGTTCTCGAGACTTGCCGCCCGAGCCGGGTTGAAGCGGGCATTCAGAACCGCTACCGATCATGTCATTTCGCCGCTTTGCAGCTCCCGCAAAACAAAAATCAAGTGATCGCAGATCGAGATGCACTCATCTCTCGAAGACGAGAGGTTCGTTCGGCCGCCACGGGCGCGAAGACGGAGAACCTTCGCGCTGCCGCCGACCCGGGCGCGAAGACACCGCTCCTCCTCGGCGAGCATTTTCGCCGAGAGAGCACTACTCATCGCCTCCGGCAAGAAGAAGCAGGCACACAGACGCCTCTGCGCAGAACGAGCGTAGACGCCGCTCGATGTCCTATGATTATGAAGATTCTAGCTACCGCCCCGACACCGGCCGCCATCGACTGTGTACTCCTCCAACGAGTCGTCCGGGTCACGTCGGTCGAGAAGCAGATCTTGGGATTCTCGTGAAGAGTTGGAAGATTATAGAAATGGAAGAATTAGGGACGTTTCACCTCGCCCCAGAGAGGCCAAAGCGAGCGACCCAGAGGCCTCCTCCACTTCCACCACCGCCCATCCGGAGGATTCTATGGAATGTCGCAACGAGGCATGCCTCGCAATGCAACCCTTTGGGTCGAACGGCATTCAGAATGAACACGGCCCGTTCTCTAGGGAGATCAGGCGTTACAAAATTCCGAGAGACCTCCGCAAGCCGCCCAATATCAACAAGTTTGACTACGAGGAGATCCGCATAAGCATCTCCGCTACTTCAATAATTATCGCCGCTATAGGAATTGGGACCGACCATGAAATGCGTGCTTTTTCCCCGCCTCGGACGGCCGAGCATTGGAATGGTGGGAGTCTCTGCGACCCAATTCCATCTCCTCATGGGACGACCGATCGTAATATTCTTGTCTCACTACACCGCAAACCGCCGCCAATATCGGTATGAAGAATACTTGGACTCGTTGTTCAAGGAGATAATGAGACGCCGAGGCAAGATATCGACGGCTTAACACCGAGGCCGAGTCCGCTCGTGACTTGTCGCATAAGGACAAGCTAAAATATCCGGTTGCGTGGTATTCGACCGACCACCGGCTCGTGGAAGAATTCACTCTTAACCATTACCAAGATCTCGCCTACTTCTTAACAAGGGCCAACGCCCACATGGCGCATTTAAGAAACCTTGGCAAAGAAGAAAGGCCGCCCGTGCACGACCTAAAGAGGAGAGCAGTAGGCCGCCCAAAGGACATGAAGGTCGCCGCGACAATCGGCCTGACTTTCGAGATAAAAAGTTTGATCATCGAACTCGACTCAACACCTCTATTGCGCAGATCTACGCCGAGTGTCGAATAATGAGTTTGTGGGAGTTAAGCGGCCTGAACCACTCGTGCTCAAGAAGCGGGGCACGGCCGACTAAAAGATACCGCCGCTACCACAAGAGTAAGGGGCACGATATTAACGATCAGATGGCCCTCAAAGATGACATTGAAGAGCCGATTCGTAAAGGCAAGTTGGGAAAGTATGTGAGGTCGCAGGAAGGCGACCGACCTCAAGAGAAACAGTAAAGAAGCCGATCCGCACAGAGGAAAGGGGCCTCCGCCATAGAGAGCACCTAAAACAAGGATCGACCAAGATCGTGACACTCGGCATCCAAAGGCCGTAATGTTGCGATGGTTATTCATGGTGGAAACCCCGGATCGCAGGAATCGAACAAAGCCACCAAGAGAAAGTGGGGACGAGTTGTTAATGGTCGATCCACTTCAAGACCACCACCGGCCTCGCGAGCAGACCCCCATCTCGCTCTAAGTGACAATGATCATACGACGGCAAGCCTAATAGTTATGTTCCATTGGTAATCAGGGCTGTCATGGCAAACACAGAAGTGCAGAGAATCCTGGTCGATCAAGGTAGCTCGGCCGATATCATGTTTGAAGATTTGATCGACAAAATAAAGGTTGATCGAAGCGAGATAATTCCCCGTGCCGAGCCTACCCTCTAACAGTTTCAATGGGGCGACCACCCACCCGCTGGGAACGATCGAGCCGCTAGTCACGCTTGGTGACGACACCGGGATAGTACTGCATGCGGGGACGGCCAGACGACGTTCCTCGACTCCCCTCAAATCCTCGCTATCAATGTATTATTGGTAGGCCGACTTTGGGTAAGCTAGAGTAGCCGTTACATCGATTTTGCATCCGAAAATGAAATTCTATAGCAAAGACGACCAAGTGGTTACCCCCGGCGCCGACCTTGAATCGCAAGAAGAAGCCACGCCTATACCAAGAAATATGTGACGAGGTAGATCGTGGCCCGAACGCTCGTGAGCACCGCTGAAGGCCATCAAGTCAATGTCGCCGGATTTGGACGCCGATATGATCCGCATAAATGACCTGCAGGACAATGATGATGATTTGGCTCGAGAGTCAAAAACAGCCGAGAAGACCAGAGCCCCATGGAGAGTTGGTAGACGCTCAACCGGGTGACGACCCATCCAAAAAAAGAAAGCTCGTGAGCGACCTACCAGAGCAAGTGAAGCAAGATCTTGTGGCAAGGCTTGAGAGACTATGCCGACTGCTCGCATGGCGTGCATCGACATGCCCGCATTCCTATCGGTGGCTCGCCATCAACTTTCGATCGATGAAGGGCCGTTTGGCCGCTTCAAAGAAGACGTTTCGTAACGAGGAAAATCTCAAGCCACCGCAAAGGCCGCTGAGGACCTCATAAAGGCCAATTTCATAGAAGAGATCAAATACACGACACCGCTATCCAATGTCGTGGCCGTTAAGAAGAAGAATGGAAAATGGAGGATGTGTGTGGACTATACCGATCTAAATAAGGCATGCCCGGAAGGATGCCTTCCCGTGCCTAACATTGACAAGCCGGGTCGATGGGGCTTCTGCCACAAACTGGCCCTTTTTGGACGCTTACTCGTGGTACAATCAGATCACGATGTATCCCCGATCGACACAAGACAAAGATTCATGACCGATCGGGAAATTTTCAAGATAAGGTGATGCCTTTGATCAAGAAAACTGGGCGACTACCAATGGATGATGAACAAGATTTTTAAAAGACAGATCGGTCGAATCTCAGAGGTATACTTGGATGACATGATCATTAAAAGCGTGGACCGACCCAGATCATGTGAGCGATCTCAGAGAAATATTTGAAGAAGCTAGGAAGAACTCACTTAGACTAAATCCTCGAGAAGTGTACCTTTGGGGTGAGGCCGCAGATTCTTGGTTTCGACTGACCGAAAGAGGATAGAAGCAAACCCCGAAAAGTGTAGGCTGGTCGCCGATATGAGGCCGCCACATCAAAAAAAGAAATACAAATGACTAAATGGCATGGTGGCCGCTTCTATCCGTGTTCATCCCCAAAGCGCCCGCAAGTCGCTTCCATCGCTTAGGATCAAGAAAGAGGTGGACTTTGAGTGGACCGAACAATGCCACGAAAGCATCGGATGAATTAAAGCAAGCTTTGGTTAGCCCGCCGATCATGACCAAGCCGCTGTCGCGAGACGTTATATCTATACTTGGCCATAACGTAAGAGGTGCTAAGTGCAAGATTAGTCGAGAAAGCGATCCAAATGTAATCCGCCTATTTCATAAGTAAAGTACTCCAAGCGGCCCGAAATGAGAGACCGTAAGATAGAGAAGTTTGCCCTTGCACTCCTAATAGCCGCTAGAAGGTCGAGACCCTACTTTGTGGCCCACTGTGTCGTGGTAAGGACCGACCAATTTATCGTGCAAGTCCTACATCGCCAGACCGGGCGGGACGGATGATAAAATGGGCGGTGGAGCTCATGAGTTTGGCATCAAATTTGAATCCGTGATCGCCGCAAAGCGCAGTGTTGGCCGACTTTATAGCGTAAATGACTCCTACCCGTAAGATCGCCGAACGACCGGATCTTGCACGAGATGGGTCGCCTAATAGTAAAGGAAGTGGAGCCGCCTAATACTAGAAAATTCTCAAGGCCCGGCCGTGGAGGTGTCTTTAACCTTTGCATTCCACACTTCAAACAACCGTGCCGAGCACGAGGCATGCATACCGCCTTCACCGCCAGAGATTTCAATGTCGACCGGGTTGAACTCAGATCGATTCCCTACTCGTAGTCTCGCAGATCAAAGAATTATATGATGCTAAAGACGACGCAATCAAAAGTTATCTAGCAAGAGTGAGAGAACCGCAAGCTAGATTCGACCGAAATAAGTGGTACATGTGCCTCGAACCGAAAATGTTCGAGCAGATATTCTATCAAAGCCGGCAAGTACCAAAACTGTGGAATCATAGAAGTGTAATTCAAGAAACATTAAATCGCCGAGCGCTTTCAACCAAGCCAAGTCACTGCGTTGGCGCGCTGTGTCAAAGACGATTCGCATTGGATCGCCCCATCCTAAGGTACATTGTTGAAGGAGGAGCCAAACGATCCAAAGCAAGCTAAGTTGGTCGACTCAGAGCGTACCAAGTACTCTGCTATTGAAGGAAAGTTGTACGTAAGAGGATTCTCCTCTCCATTGTTAAGGTGTCTCACGCCTGGCCGGGTTTCCACCATGGCCGAGAGGACATTCATGAAGGTGTTTGTGCGAGCCACCGTGGCGCTGCTCCATAGCTAAGAAGGCTCTCGTGGCCGGCTACTATTGGCCGACCATGGACGAGGATGCCAAGAAACTCGCTCGAAGTGCAAGAAATGCCAAGTACATGCCGATGTCCACATTGCACCTTCCTCGTAATTACAAAGTCTCGCCTCACCTTGGCCGCTCACCGTGGGGCATGGATCTTCTAGGCCCGCTTTCCACCCGCCTCCAGCCGCCTCAAGTTCTTGATCGTGGCGAGATTACTTTACTAAGTGGATCGAGGCCGAGCCGCGGCAACAATCACATCGCCAAAGTCGCAAGTTCTTCTGGACGGTGTGTACTAGCCCGCTTTGGGATCCCCAAAGAATTGATAACGCACAACCGCACCGGCTCACTGACAAGAGATTCAGAGAAATGTTGGTCGACTTAGGGTGAAACAGCGTTTCACCTCGGCCGAACACCTCGCACTAACCCGCCAAGCCAAGCGCCAACAGAGTCATCCCACGTGGTTTAAAGCGAAGATCGGATGAAGCAAAGCGGAACTGGTCAAGAGTCGCAAACCGCTCAGGCCTATAGGACGACCCTCATTCATCGACCGGGAGTCGCCCTTCGATTGGTGTACGGAATCGATGTTGCAGGATACCCATAGAAATGGGCGAGCTGAATTGAGGACTTCAAACCCCTACGTTGGTTGACAACGACCAGGGCTATCCGAGAAGAATTGGACCTAATCAAGAATCGCGCACTCCAAGCCTCCCTAAGAGAGCAATTGATCAAACAGTAAGGTCGCAGCGAAGGTACAACGCCGAGTTCAAAAGAGAGAATTTCGGTCGCCACCGTTTCTAAGACGGGCCGACGTGGGAAACAAGAATGCACGCCAAGGGAAGCTAGCACCAAATTGGGAAGGTCCGTGACGAGTCATCAAGAAGACCGCAAGCGGGGCATACGAGCCGAAACCATGAATGGGGCGACTATCCCCGCAACATGGAATGCGTAAAAACTTAGGAAATATTACGCTTGAATGTAACAAGTGATTTGAATGTAATAACGACCACCTATTAATGAAAAGCGTGCAGCGCTCTTTTTCCCACCGGGTTTTTTACGCAGGCCCCACTTTAGAAATATGATGTGTTCTTTACTTTCTCGCAAGAATGTATGACCGGTCGCTCAAGATTGCCCGTGGCAAAGGAGCGATCGAAGATTTATCGAACTTGATCGTCAAAACGACCTATATCGAGCGCCATCGAAGTGGCCCAAGGGTTAAGTAATAACCCACAAACTCTAGGTCGTCGAAACGATCTAAATCGAGCGACCGTCGAAACGGTCCCAATCGAGTGCCATCGAAATGGCCCAAGGGTTAAAACCCGCAAACCTTAGATCGTCGAAACGATCTAAATCGAGCGACCATCGAAATGGTCCCAACCGAGTGCCATCGAAATGGCCTAAGAGTTAAGCAATAACCCATCCTATTAGACCGTTGAAACGACCTATCTCGAGCGACCATCGATATGGTCCCAATAAATGCCATCAAAAGGGCCTGACTAGAGGTCGCCGAGCGATCCAAGGCCCCGTTGGGATATTAGAACTTATCAAAGAATGAATGCTTTCGAAATAAGCGCAAACGATGACCGAACGGTCTTAAAACTCGAAGACTTAGAGAAAAATAAGCATACAAGGCGCGTAAAGAAAAGCAACCATAAACGAAGCGCCATCGTAAGTAGACGAAACCGCCACGAGCGCCCACAAGTTCGAAAGGACTAAGGCGAATAAATGCAAGAAGTACGCAGACATAGCAACATAAATTTAAACAGGCGTAATTAAAGGCAAGTAAAAATTGTCATTACAAACACGGGACGCCCGGTCGAAGCCGAGCGCCCACGAATTAAAAGACTGCACGAAGGCAGAAAAATTGTTGTGCCCGAAGGCAAGTTAAACGACACAAAAATTACACCGCCGCAGCGGCTTTAAAAGAGAACGGTGGTCGGGCGGACGACATTGCCTTGCTCGCCGACCGCAGCAAAGATGATCTTGTTGTCGCCGACATAGTGCGTGGGCTTGATCATTTTGTCATCAAAATTGATCTTCGATCTTGATTCAATATCCGCACCGCCCGAGCGAATTATAGAACCGCCGATCGCTGCCTCCTGGCCGCCTTGGCTACCATTTGAATTTTGGCTCTGGGGTACGCTTTTTTCTACGCCCAGCAGCCTCTTTCGCAGCCTCTTTCTTGCTCAGAGCATCAAGATCGCCTTCAAAGTAGCGACCGAGCAAAGAAGCTCCTTGTTCCTCTTTGCAAGCCTAGCACGGCCCTCCTCCCCGCTTGAGGGCCTCCTTCTTCGACCGGACGAGCTTGTCATATTTTCGCCGCGCTCGCTTAAAGCCTTGCCCTTTCCCGCAAAAATTCAGTCGAAGGTTGGTTACTCGGCCGAACAAAGGTAAGATAAAGAGTACAAGACTAAGAAAATAAAATTACCATCGATTCGCCACCAGCCCGCCATGACTTTCTCGACTTCATGCAGTAGGGAAGCACAGAGCGCCATGGGTTTCTTCTCAGATCGTTCCAGATCGGCCGCACCCAAGCTTTCGAGCGAGATGATAGGAATCTCCTCCGCTGCGTGGGCCGGACCCGACAATCACGCTTTGGCCCGCTGGGTGAGCGATCCAAGACCGGGAGGAGGGGACCGAGGCCTCGCCGACCGGCTTCTTCCCTTGGCTCTTGGGAGTTTGGGGGTTTTTGAGGAAGATTCGTGGATATCCCCTACGAGAAACGCCAAGTCTCTTAGCCCTCCTTCAAAGCTTCGTGACTAAGCGAGCAAGAGTCCCGCTTTTGGCCGGCCATTCTCTCGCAAAATAACGAGCTATGAGTTAGAATAAAAGATCGACAAGACCGACAAAGAAAATATAAAGAAAAAGTTCAAAGGCGAACCAATCTCGCCTCCGCTTCTGGCCTTCAGACAAGACAAAGGGTCTGCAAGGTATGTCGCCCTTAGATCTCGACGCATCATACTCGCCAACGACTTTATCATCTCCGTAGTCTCCGTGTCGGCCTCGCCAAGTCTTTCATCAGATAGATGTAATCGCCCGGCCGCCGCAGTAAATGAGCCTCATTCCACATAATTGGGAAGTAAGTGGGGACCCAACATCCCGTCCCATTGAACTTTCTCGAAACGGCCTTGCCGGGCCTCTTCTTGCTTGGAACGATCCAAAAGTATCGGCTTTTCGCAGCCGCTCCCAACGACTCTCGGAATGCCTTGAAAAATCGATGGTGGGTCTTTCAGATCTTGAAGGAAACTTGCTCCTCTTCTCTCTTGTTGGCCTTCTCTCGAGCCACCAAACAAGATAGCAAAGAAAAACATCATCGACACCGCCGACCCACAGTTGGTCAACAAAGACTCGAAAGTCTTTAAAAACGCCCATGCGCTTGGATGAAGTCGGTAGAAGGGCGACCCAATATGGCGCAGTAACGCCGCGCTGGAATTCAAGAAAGGAGGGTAATCTTCATCTTCTCGAACACGAGCCGATACATCGTGAGCTTGAAGTTGGAAGAATAAGTCGCGATATCTTCGCCTCCTTCATGCCTCTTATCCTCCAAACCCGGTGAGTCTTCAAGCGCGGCCCGTAGATCGTGCAAAGCATCGTGGCCGATCGTGATAATGCTCCTCTGTTGGAGCGAAGAGTTTCCGACACCCAAGACATGTCGATACATCTCGAGCTACGCCGGCTTGGACTTCGCCGACCTTCGCTCGACTCCGATGTTGGCATTCGCATCGTAAATATCGACTCAGCCGAATCACCTCTTCTCCTTGACTTCTTCGGCCTCGCCGCCCGCCTCCACCATCTCCTCGCCCACGATCGACGGCACTCGCGCTCCGCCCTCGCCAATGATAATCACGCCGACGCTTCTTCTTCTTCTCCTCCACTCGGGATACAACGCCCCGGGCGTGGAGAGTCGCTTTCGCCGCTTCGGCAGTAATGGACGGACTCGGAACCAAGATTTTTGAGTCGACCGATCCCCGACCGGAAGAACGAGAACTCGAGCCCGTGCTGCTCGAGGAACTGCTTGAAGAGCTAGAACCTTCATCGCCCGAAGACGACTTGGGCTCGCCGCCTCGACATGTATGTGGCGTAAAGATCGGGCGGTTTTTCCGAATACGGCGATTAATCTCGCCCGTGGCATACAAACACACCGGATAAAGTGGATCGAGTAAGGTCGATCGAGCAAAGCACTCATGAGAGGGGGCGAGCTCGCCATCCTCGACCTGACACCCCCTATCACGAGGCGTGGAAAAGCACAAAGTACTTTCGAAAAGGAAACTCAAGCTTAAAAAAGTAAAGGGAGAGATCGGTTCATACCTTAAACAGATGTGGTGGATCGGTCGCTAGTAGATAGAAACAGCTATGAATGCAAGTCGGCGCAGATTTAGCCTGGCCGCTGGCAGAGCAATTCTTGGAAGTGTGAGAAATGAACTCAGCAGGCGGCTATTTATAGTGCGATTTCGCGCCGAAGGGACCGGATACGGCGGTCACAACGCTTCACCTTCCCACCAATGGTTGTCTCCGCATGCCTCTAAACACCAAACGCCACGCCTTAAATGTCGTGAAAGACCAACCGCCGCGACAAAGACGGCCGATGGTCGAGAGCGGTCGACACCGCCCCGCAGAAAAAGCAAACGGCCGCGACCGTTTCATCAAAGCAACTTCACCCCTGGGGGCATCGAATCAAGCCTCAGCCCGCTCTTAAGCGACCCAGGCTTTGGGGCAAATCGCCTCGGGTGTATTAGCAAATACGAGGATCGCCAACAAAGAATTGACTCGCGCCCACCCCATCTCGACGCCCAAACACGCCGCTTGAGCGCAATCCTCGCCGCCGAAAATCTCGCTAACGGTCGGACTACAGATATATACGCCATTCACGCATGGCATCGTGCACGTTCTCTAACCTTGTGCTATCTCGCCCGAGCAACCTCTCACTAGATCGTCTGAGTGTCTTTGCGTGTACCACCCGAGGTGCTCAACGCGTGAAGCCGTGACCGGGTCCTTTCAACCCTCTCAACGACCGCCCATTCAACGAAGCAACAACTACTTCAACACTTCATTGGTCAAGGTACGATCAATATCCGCTCAACATTTTTGGTCCGAGGTACATGTACCACTTCATTTCGGCCGAATCGCTGAGCGCTTCTTCACTCTTGCTAGATAACTTTTCAAAGACGTCGCCTTTAGCATCATATAATTCTTTGATCCGCGAGACTACGAGTAGGGAATCGATCCGAGTTCAACCCGGCCGACATTGAAATCTCTCGCGAGCCAAGGCCACTTATGCATGCCTCGTGACTCGCCCTGGTTGTTTGAAGTGTGGAATGCAAAGGTTAAAGAGACTTCAACGGCAAGGCCTTCGAGTTTTCCAATATTAGGCCTCGCTCCACTCCTCTTTGCTATTGGATCGACCCATCTACATGCAAGATCCGTGTCGCCTCACCGCTTCTTCCGAGATAGGAGTCATTCGGCTATGAAGTCGCCAACACCGCGCTTTTTGCGGCCGATCGACTCAAATTTGATTCCAAACTCACTAAGCTCCACGGCCCACTTTATCATCCGTCCACCAGTGTCCGCCGATGTGTAGACTTGCTCGATAGGCTGGTCGGTCCCTTACCACGACACTGATGGGCCACAAAGTAGGTCTCAACCTTCGCACTATTTGGAGTGCAAGCGGCAAACTTCTATCTTCCGTATCTCACGGGCCCTTGGAGTACTTTACTTATGAAATAGACCGGATTCTCGCTTTGCATCGCTTTTTCTCGACTAATACCGCACTTAGCACCTCTTCTCGTATGGCCAAGTATAAATACAAAGTCTCGCCGGCAGCGCTTAGTCATAATCGGCGGGTTGATCAATGCTTGCTTCAACTCATCCAACGCCACGGGCATTGGTCCGCTCCACTCAAAATCCACCTCTTTCTTCAACAAATCTAAAGAGTGGGGAGCGACTTTGCAGCCGCTTTGGGGATGAACTCGATAGAGCGCCACCATGCCATTTAGTCTGTATTTCTTTTTTCGATGTTGGCGGCCTCATATCGGCGATCGCCTCTACACTTTTCGTGGTTTGCTTCTATCCTCTTTCAGTTAGGTGGAAGCCCAAAAATCTGCCGGCCCTCACCCCAAAGGTACACTTCTCAGGATTTAGTCTAAGTGAATTCTTTCTAGCTTCTTCAAATATTTCCCTGAGGTCGCTCACATGATCTGGGTCGGTCACGCTTTTGATGATCATGTCGTCCGTGTACACCTCTGAGATTCGACCGACCGCCTTTTGAAAATCTTGTTCATCATCCGCTGGTAGGTCGCTCCAGCGTTCTTCAGGCCGAAAGGCATCACCTTGTACTGAAAGTTTCCCCGATCTATCATGAATGCCGTCTTGTGTCGATCGGGGGGATACATCGTGATCTGATTGTACCCTGAGTAAGCGTCCAGAAAAGATAATAATTTGTAGCCCGAGGCGCCATCGACCGCCTTGTCGATGTTGGAGTACGGAAGGCATCCTTCGGGCATGCCTTATTCGGACGGTGTAGTCTACACACATCATCCACTTTCCATTCTTCTTTTTAACTAGCACGACATTGATAGCCGTGTCGTGTACTTGATCTCTTCTATAAAATTGGCCTTTATGAGGTCCTCAACGCCTTTGCGCGGCTTTGAGATTTTTCCTCGCTCGAGCACGCCTTCTTTGAGCGACCGCTCGACCCCTTCATCGATCGAAAGTTGATGGCGAGCTACTTCGATAGGGATGCCGCATGTCCGATGCCCGCCATGCGAACAGTCAAGATAGTCTCTCAAGCACCGCACAAGATCTTGCTTCACTTGCTTCGTAGGTCGCTACCGAGCTTTACCGCTTTTGGATGGGTCGTCACCCAATTGAACATCTACCAACTCTCCACGAGGCTCGGTCTTTTCACTGCTTTTTCGCTCTCGAGCCAAATCATCATCATTGTCCTCCGGGTCACTGTCTCGATCATACCGAGCGCCCAAATCAGCGACATTGACTTGATGGCCTTCACTAGTGCTCGAACGCTCGCCACGATCTACCTCGTCACATATTTCTTGGTATAGAGCGTGGCTTCTTTTGCGATTCGAGGTCGGCCGCCGTGGTAACCACTTGGTCGCTTTTGTCAGAGAATTTCATTTTCAGATGCACCGGCCGATGTAACGCCTCTAGCTTACCCAAAGTCGGCCTACCAATAATACATTGATAGCAGGATTTGAGGGGAGTACGAGGAACGCCGCCCCGACTGGCCCCCCCGCATGCAGTGCTATCCCTGTCGCCACCAAACGTGACTAGCGGCTCGATCGTTCCCAACGGGCAGGTGGTCGCCCATTTGAAACTCGTTAGAGGGGTAGGCTCGCCCGGGAATTATCTCGCTCCGATCAACCTTTATTTTGTCGATCAAGTCTTCAAACATGATATCGGCCGAGCTACCTTGATCGACCGTGATTCTCTCGCACTCGTGTTTGCCATGACAACCTGGATTACCAATGGAACATAACTATTAGGCTTGCTGTCGATAGGTCATTGTCACCGAACGAGATGGGGTCTCGCCGAGACCGGTGGTGGTGCCAAGTGGATGCGACCATTAACAACTCGCCCCACTTTCTCTTGGTGGCTTTGTTAGATTCCTCGCGATCCGTGGGGTTTCCACCATGAATAACCATCGCAACATTACGCCTTTGATCGCCGAGTGTCACGATCTTCGATCGATCCTTGTTTTGGGTGTTCTCTATGGCCGAGGCCCCTTTCCTCCGTCTCGATCACCTTCTTTTTGCTTCTCTTCGAGGTCGGCCGCCTTCCTCCGACCTCACATACTTTCCCAACTTTCCTTTCTCGGATGAGTTCTTCGATATCATCTTTGAGGGCCATACACCATTAGTATCATGACCCTTGCTTTTGTGGTAACGGCAATACCTTTTAGTCGGCCGTGCCTTCTTCTTGAGCACCAATGGATCGGGCCGCTTTACTCCCACAAATTCATTGTTCGCACTCGCTATAGATCTGCGCAACAGAGGTGTTCACCGAGTCGCGATGATCGAACTTCTTATCTCGAAAGTCGACCGATTGTCGCGGCGACCTTCATGCCCTTTGGCCGCTTACTATTTTCTTCTTTAGGTCGTGGCGCGACGGCCTTCCTTGCCGCCAAGGTTTCTTCATACGCCATGTGGACGTTAGCCCTCAAGTAAGTAGTTGAGATCTTGGTAATGGTTAAGAGTGAATTCTTCTCGCGAACCGGTGGTCCGGCCGAATACCACGCTCGAGATATTTTAGCTTGTCCTTGTCCGACAAGTCACGGACGGACTCGGCCTCGATGTTAAACCGGTCGATATATTGCCTCGGGCGTCTCATTATCTCCTTGAACAACAGAGTCCAAGTATTCTTCATACCGATATTGGCAAATGGTTTGCGCAGTAGTGAGACAAGAATATTCTCGATCAAAGTCGTCCCATGAGGAGATGGAATGGGTCGCAGAGACTCCCACCATTCCAATGCTCGGCCGCCCGGTGGATCGGGAAAGAGCTCGTGATTTCATGGTCGGTCCCATTCCCTATAGCAAAGCAGTAATTATTGAAGTAGCGGAGATGTTTGTCTGGATCCCCTCGGCCGTCAAACTTGTTGAGATTGGGCGGTTTGCGGAGATCTCTCGGAATCTTGTAACGCCTGATCTCCCTGGAGAACGGGCCGTGCTCATTCTGAATGCCGTTCGACCTAAAGGGTTGCATTGCGAGGCATGCCTCGTTGCCCCCACTTTCTCTTGGTGGCTTTGTTAGATTCCCTGCGATCCAGGGGGTTTCCACCATGAATAACCATCGCAACATTACGGCCTTTGGACTGCCGAGTGTCACGATCTTCAGATCGATCCTTGTTTTGGGTGCTCTCTATGGCCAGAGGCCCCTTTCCTCTGTCTGGATCAGCTTCTTTTTGCTTCTCTTGAGGTCGGTCGCCTTCCTCCGACCTCACATACTTTCCCAACTTTCCTTTCTGGATGAGTTCTTCGATATCATCTTTGAGGGCCATATGACCATTAGTATCATGACCCTTGCTTTTGTGGGTAACGGCAATACCTTTTAGTCGGCCGTGCCCCCTCTTGAGCACCAAAGGATCGGGCCGCTTTACTCCCACAAATTCATTGTTCTCGCACTCGCTATAGATCCGTGCAATAGAGGTGTTCACCGAGTGCGATGATCGAACTTCTTATCTCGAAAGTCGATCGATTGTCGCGCGCGACCTTCATGCCTCTTTGGCCGCTTTTTACTATTTTCTTCTTAGGGTGGCGCTGGACGGCCTTCCTTGCCGCCAAGGTTTCTTCATACGCCATGTGGACGTTAGCCTCGTTAAGAAGTAGCCGAGATCTTGGTAATGGTTAAGAGTGAATTTTTCTCGCGAACGGTGGTCCTGGCCGAATACCACGCTCGAGATATTTTAGCTTGTCCTTGTCTCCGACAAGTCACGGACTTGACTTTCGGGCCTCTGTTAAACCGGTCGATATATTGCCTCAAATGTCTCATTATCTCCTTGAACAACAGAGTCCAAGTATTCTTCATACCGATATTGGCGGTTTGCGGTGCAGTGAGACAAGAATATTTCGATCGTCGTCCCCACGAGGAGATGGAATTGGGTCGCAGAGACTCCCACCATTCCAATGCTCGGCCGCCCGCTGATCGGGGAAAGAGCTCGCATTTCATGGTCGGTCCCAACCCCTATAGCAAAGCAGCAGAATTATTGAAGTGAAGTGAGATGTTTGTCCGATCCCCTACGGCCAAACTTGTTGAGATCGGGCGGTTTGCGGAGATCTCTCGGAATCTTGTAACGCCCGATCTCCCGGAGAACGGGCCGTGCTCATTCTCGAATGCCGCTCGACCTAAAGTGGTTGCATTGCGCAGGCATGCCTCGCTGCCCCCACTTTCTCTTGGTGGCTTTGTTAGATTCCTCGCGATCCGTGGGGTTTCACCATGAATAACCATCGCAACATTACGGCCTTGGATCGCCGAGTGTCACGATCTTCGATCGATCCTTGTTTTGGGTGCTCTCTATGGCCAGAGGCCCTTTCCTCCGTCTCGATCTGCTTCTTTTTGCTTCTTCGAGGTCGGCCGCCTTCCTCCGACCTCACATACTTTCCCAACTTTCCTTTCTCGGATGAGTTCTTCGATATCATCTTTGAGGGCCATATACCATTAGTATCATGACCCTTGCTTTTGTGGTAACGGGCAATACCTTTTAGTCGGCCGTGCCCCTTCTTGAGCACCAGTGGATCGGGCCGCTTTACTCCCACAAATTCATTGTTCGCACTCGCTATAGATCCGCGGCAATAGAGGTGTTCACACCGAGTGCGATGATCGAACTTCTTATCTCGAAAGTCGACCGATTGTCGCGGCGACCTTCATGCCCTTTGGCCGCTTTACTATTTTCTTCTTTAGGTCGTGGCGCGTGGACGCCTTCCTTGTCGCCAAGGTTTCTTCATACGCCATGTGGACGTTAGCCTCGTTAAGAAGTAGCCGAGATCTTGGTAATGGTTAAGAGTGAATTCTTCTCGCGAACCTGGTCCTGGCCGAATACCACGCTCGTGATATTTTAGCTTGTCCTTGTCCGACAAGTCACGGATGACGACTCGCCTCGATGTTAAACCGGTCGATATATTGCCTCTCGTGCCTCATTATCTCCTTGAACAACAGAGTCCAAGTATTCTTCATACCGATATTGGCGCGGTTTGCGGTGTAGTGAGACAAGAATATTCTCGATCAGTCGTCCCATGAGGAGATGGAATTGGGTCGCAGAGACTCCCACCATTCCAATGCTCGGCCGCCCAAAGGATCGGGAAAGAGCTCGCATTTCATGGTCGGTCCCAATTCCCTATAGCAGCAAGAATTATTGAAGTAGCGGAGATGTTTGTCCGATCCCCTACCACAAACTTGTTGAGATCGGGCGGTTCATGGAGATCTCTCGGAATCTTGTAACGCCCGATCTCTCCCGGAGAACGGGCCGTGCTCATTCTCGAACGCCGCTCGACCCAAAGGGTTGCATTGCGAGGCATGCCTCGCGTGCTCTAAGCATTCCCAGAAATCCTCCGGACGGGCGGTTGGTGGTAGCCGAGGAGGCCTTCGGTCGCCGCTTGGGCCTCTCCTGGCCGATGCGTAAACGCCCCCGATTCTTCCATCCCCGTAATCTTCCAGCTCTTCTCGAGAATCCCAAGATCCGCTTCTCGACCGACGTGACCCGACGACTCATTGGAAGAGTATTCGTGGGTGAGCGACCGGCGTCGACGGTAGCTAGAATCTTCATAGTCATTGGACATCGAACGGCGCCTACGCGCTGCTTGCCGCCGGCGCGACTTATGCGCCCGCTTCGCCTTGCCGAGAACGATGAGTAGTGGTTCTCTCGGCGAGAAATGCTCCTCCGTGGAGGGGAGCGATGCCTTCGCGCTACGGCCGGCGGCGAAGTCGAGGGTTCTCCGCCTTCGCACGCGCGCGCCCGAATCAACTCTCTTTCATACCGAGATGAGCGCCCCGCCTCGCGATCACGATTTTTGTTTTGCGTGATTTGCAAAACGGCTTGAGTGACATGGTCCGGCAGAGAGGTTCCTCGAATGCCCGCTTCAATCGGCCGGCGCAAATCTCCGAGAACGCGGTTGGATCTCGTTGAGGACAGTCCGCGACCGCTGTGCACCGGGCGTTCTTGTCGCGAAGTCTCGAGACTCGTGGACGGTGACGCCACGCCCGGTCTCGCCGCTGATTCTCGCCCCGAGGATTGAGTCGAGAAGTGGCCCGCCGGGGCCGCCGCGTGGAGCCATTAAGGAGGTAGGATAGCGCACGCCTCCCATCGTGGTCGCCAATTGATCGCACCTTGACCAATGAAGTGTTGAAGTGTTTGTTGCTTCGCCGACGGGCCGGCCGTTGTATGAGTGAAAGGACCGGTCCCCGCTTCACGCCAGAGCACCTCGGGTGGTACCGCAAAGACACTCCGACGATCTAGTGAGAGGTCGCCGCGATAGCACAAGGTTAGAGAACGCACTCGATGCCATATGCGAATGGCGATATATACCGCGAGGTCCGACCGTTAGCGAGATTTTCGCCGGCGAGAATTGCGCCCAAGCGGCATGTTTGGGGCCGATCGAGTTCACCGGGCCGCAGTCCAATTCATTGCCGCTGGCAGCTTCTCGATTTGCCGATACACCCAGAACACCTTATAATTTGGTTTTAGTCTTTCCGATAATCTGCAAAGGATCTGCTCACAAAGGAATCTGGAATTAGCTGACCTTAAAAATATTATGACTTGATAATTTTAGGATGTAGCATAATGGAGTAATTATTAAGTTTGACCAAATAATATGAAGAGAATAAAATCCTAAAATTATTATATCGTGGATGGGTCCACGATATACTTTACTATGCACCACTTAAGGACTATCGAACATGTTTAGCCGTCTCCCCAACGGACTGATAATGAACCATGGAATTAGCTTGTACCAAAGTGATTAAAATTACATAATAATATGAAGTGATTATATGAAGTGATTACAAAAGTGGGAATTAAATTCAAAGTTCAGAATACAATAAATTGTTAATTCAAAATTATATGATTCCAACAAATTGTATTATGAAGGCCACTTCGATATATTATTCGGTCCAGTGATTGCTAATTCCGCAGATTGTCATGCATTGTTTACAAATTGGCGAATTTATATTGACAATGCAATGACCCGAAGCCTGGACCTGGATCAACGCAATAGAATTATAATAACTGGCTGCTATTTTCACAAACTAAGTAAACGGTTCGTCAAATTATCCTGCAAAGTGGTTTGATTGAAATCCTATAACCTATGAAGCGATGTTGTTACATTATTCAAAAACCCAGTGTCACGGTATCGAAAACGAACAAACATAACAAAGATGGTTAGATAGCAATCGCCTTGCAGCTGAATCACACAAGGAGCGTGTTGCCCTATATGCTGTATGGTGCGTAGATTCGCTTGGTGAACCCCTGAGACTACTGGATAGTGCCAGGAGGCATGATAGAACCCACCGTCTGGTTCCCGTTCCAAGGCATGTTCAGAGCAGCGGCCCACCACGATTCTTCATAGCACCCGTATTCCTATTCATTGAAGCCATGAAATCGATAGTTAGTACAGGGTTTTACATGGATACCAACTCTAATGCATGATTAAGAAAAACCCAATGGGGGTATCAACATGTCTAAATTACCTCTTCGCCGACAATGAAAATGCCGAAGTCGTCCACAAATTCTGGTTGCATCATAATCTTCTCAACAGTGAAGCAATTAAGATCGCGCTTAACGATTTTGAAAACGCATTTCAAACCAACGATCATTAAGCGCATACGGGTCCACAATCGAATGAGACAAGAATCGTTAATCAAATCACCTCTAAGCCAAACAAACACATGTGGAAAAACAAAAGATAATTGATTGCTAGCACATGTATTTACCGGTTCATTGATTTTGTAATGACGGAGGTGGTGTTCATAAAAGTGAAATGTTGCATCCTCTAAAGGTGAATATCGCCTCGCCCGATATGATCTTCACCAATGAGATCAATGCCCAAACTTTATGAAAAAATGGTTACGCATAATTGTAAAAATATATGGCTCTCAATTATGTTTAGAGCGGCTAAATATAAAGGTTGAGAACTCACTACGCCTGTAATTGTAAAAAGAGATTGCCACCTTTAGTAGCGCTTATAAAAACGCTAGCCATTTTAATAACACGCTATTATTCATTAGTAGCGCTTTTTAAAGTAAAACGCTACCAATTAGGTAACATGCTAGACAGATCCCTAGCGCTTTTTCTTAAAACGCTAGCAAATTAGAAAACACGCTAGACAGATCCCTAGCGCTTTTATTCAAAACGCTAGCCAATTAGAAAACACGCTAGATAGATCCCTAGCGCTTTTTTAGAAAGCGCTAGCTATTTAGAAAACACGCTAGAGACAGATCCCTAGCGCTTTTATTCAAAACGCTAGCCAATTAGAAAACACGCTAGATAGATCCCTAGCGCTTTTTATAAAACGCTAGGTATTTAGTAAACACTCTAGACATATCCTCAGCGCTTTTACTCAAAACGCTAGGTATTTAGAAAACACGCTAGATAGATCCCTAACGCTTTTTAGAAAACGCTAGGTATGGTTAAATAATTTTTTTGTTTCCCATTGAGCTACTTCCTCTTTCACCTAACACTCTTACCCGTAAACGCAAAATCACTCACCCGTAAACGCAAAACCCTAACACCCTAACTCAAATTAACATCATCTCTCTCAACGAAAATCATCTCTCTCTGAACATCATCTCTCTCACTCGCATAACATTGGTGAGTTTTTCTGCTCCTTTTCTCTGCTTCTTGTTAGATATTAATTGTGGGTTCTAGCTAGTTTAGAAATATATTAGTTTTGTCACTTGTGCACACTAGACTCTTCTTATTTTTTTTTCACCACTAGCCTCTTCTTGTTACACATAAATTAATTATTTGGAAGACTAGATTATATGGTTCCTTTGTTTTTTTATATGAATTGATTCTTCATTATATTCGAATTGCTTGATGGGTCATATGTTAAAGTTCTCTTCTCGTGATTTTATTATAAATATTTGGCAATTATGGATAGAAATTGATGTCCGCCAATCGCCTATCCAAGGAGTATACCGGAGTGGATTATTTTGTGAGTCGTGGTTGTTGAACGCTTAGGACTTCTAGTGGTATGAAATGTCCTTGTTTAAGGTGTTGTTATGTAAAATCGCCATCGCAGAGGAGTTGGTACGACATTTAAAGGCTTAATGGAATTGATCAAAGTTACACTTGTTGGATAATGCACGGTGAGAAAAAGGTGAATCTTCAAATATGAATGATATTAGTAAGAGATATGCGCCACGGTTGACACCGAACACATTCATTTGATGCGAACGAATTTGAAGAGATGGCAAAGGTGGTTGAAGAGGATCTTAATGATTGTCCCGAAATGTTTGAGAAGTTGATAATCGATGCAGTAGACACCATTGTATGCGGGTTGTAATGAATTCACAAAATTATTGGTCGTGATCAAGTTGTATAACTTGAAAACTCGCCACGGATGGACGGATAAGAGCTTTACCGATTTACTCACTTCGAAAGAAATGTTGCCGAATGATAATGTGCTTCCTTCTCGGACGTATGATGCAAAGCAAATGTTGGGGTCTATTGGCTTGAACTATGAGAAGATACACGCTTGTCCGAATGATTGCATTTTATTTCGGAATGAACATGCGTTGTTAAAGTCGTGGTCCTAAATGTAATGCATCGCGTATAAGAAGAAAGAGTCCGCTTCCACAAAAGGTGTTGTGGTATTTTCCTATAATTCCTCGATTTAGGCGCATGTATCGTAGTTCGTAAGATGCAAAACACTTGACATGGCATGAGGATGAAAGGATTAAAGATGGTATGCTACGACACCCGGCAGATTCTCCGCAATGGAAAAAAATCAATATTGAGTATCCTAATTTCGGGATGACCCGAGAAACCTACGCCTTGCATTGTCTGGCCGATGGATTTAACCCGCACGGTATCCAGAGTAGCTCCCACAAGACATGGCCCGTGATTTTGGCGATTTATAACTTATCGTGGCTTTGCATGAAACGCAAATATATGATGTCGTTTTTGTTAATTTCTCGGGCCCAAACAACCAGAAATGATATTGATGTATACTTGGCTCCTTTAATTGAAGACTTGAAGCAAATGTGGGAGACGGGGTAGAGTGTATGATGGGTTCAGAGAAGAAAGTTTCACCCCGAGGGCTATGATCTTTGGCACAATTAACGACTTTCCCGTGATACGGCAATCTATCCGGCACAAGAACAAAAAGGCAGTGTGCATGCCCTATATGTGAAGATAACATGATTGGATGTGGTTGGAACATGGTAAGAAGAATATCTATCTTGGTCATCGAGATTTTTGCCATCAACTCATCACTATCGATTGTGGAGAAAGGCATTTGATGGGAATACAGAACACGTAGAGCTCCCCGCCTTTGACGCGCAATGTGTATTTGAAAAGGTGGAAGATTTGAACATTAAATTTGGGAAGCCTTTTGCAGAGAGATTGCCAAACGGGGTGGAAGAAAAAGTCGATTTTCTTTGAGTTGCCATATCGAAGTCATTATATGTAAGGCATTTCATTGATGTGATGCATGTTGAAAAGAATGTCTTCGAAAGTGTCATTGGTACCTTACTCAATATGCCGTAAGACTAAAGATACCATCAACTCAAGGTTGGATTTGGTTAGTATGGGCTCGAGACCTGAATTGGGTCCCAGAAAGAAGGGTACACGACATATCTACCTCCCGCAATTTCATACTCTATCTAGAAAGGAGAAGACTGTCTTTTTGTGAGTTTCTTCATGGAGTTAAAGTTCCAGAGGATACTCTTCAAATGTGGCGACTCTTGTATCGATTAAAGACCTCAAGTTAAAGTCTCTAAAGTCCCACGATTGTCATGTTCTCATGGAGAATTTGCTACCCATTGGTATACGATCCATTTTGCCTAAGAAAGTGCGCGCGACCTTAACCAAACTTTGTTTATTCTTTAAGGCGATTTGTAGTAGAGTGATTGACCCCGAAAGTTGCCAACATTGCAAAGAGAAATTATCGTCACTTTGTGTGAGCTTGAGATGTATTTCCCACCTTCCTTTTTCGACATAATGATTCATCTAATAGTTCATCCGGTTAGAGAGACACAATTGTGTGGCCCATGTTACATGAGATGGATGTATCCGCTTGAGCTGCTATATGAAGATATTAAAAGGATATGTGAAAAATCGATCACGACCGAGAGGTTGTATTGTTGAGCGCTACATAGTTGAAGAGGCTATTGAGTTTTGCACTGCCATCTATCTAGTCTTGAATATTCCGTGGGACCGCGCAAGGTCTCGCCATGCAGAAGGATTAGTAAAGGGATGACAGAAATAAATTAGTGATGGTATCAAGGAAAGAACTAGAGCAAGCACACTTGTAACGCTCTTCACAATGATAGTGAGGTTGATTCATATGTTGCCAAGCACAAGGAGATTCTAAGAGTCAATTCCCTGAAAGAAGCAAGTTTGGTTAGCAAAAGAACACAATAGGAGTTTCATAGTGTGGCTAAAACATCACATTGATGGTGAGTGTGTTTCAATCCTACTGATTTCAAAAAGATTGAGATGGTTAGCAAAAGGTCCAAATATACATGTCTTCTCTTACAACAGCTATCTAATGAACGAGTGCACTTTCTATACAAAAGAACAAGATGATCAGAGTAAAATGCAAAATAGTGGGGTGACTCTTGTAGCTCATTCTATGCATGCATCCAGTGCCAAAGATAGAAATCCCATATATGCGAATATGTCTTACTTTGGCTTCATTGAACACATATGGGAGTTGGATTACAATATGTTTCAGGAGCCTGTGTTCAAATGTGAATGGGTTGACAATAATACTGGTTTACAGATTGATGAATTAGGGTTCATGCGGGTGAATTTGTAAGTATTCCAAAATTCATGAAAAAATTGCAAGTTGGAATTTGTGTCTGACTATATTTTTTTAATCTGTTACTCGATTTTTTTTGACACGTGAACATATTTTTTATTGTCGATTAAATTTCGTTGACACTTGTTTATTATTTCTATCCGTTACTCGATTTTTTTTGACACGTGGACATATTTTTTATTGTCGATTAAATTTCTTTGACACTTGTTTATTATTTTTATCCGTTACTCGATTTTTTTTGACACGTGGACATATTTTTTATTGTCGATTAAATTTCTCTTGACACTTGTTTATTAATTTTATCCGTTATTTATGTTTCAGGCATCAAGAAAGCATATCACAATTTGTATCACAAGGAGATTTAACAGATTGTGATGGTCAACAAGATGTCCTTGCTCGTGCCTTGGGAAGGGAAGAGAGACAGTGGTCGGATTAGAGGTTATGGATATGGGATTCCTCCTACAACCGTGTTTGGGCCAAAGAAGAGCCAAAGCAAGGGGGTGCGGGATTGTAAAGTCATGGCGGCAAAGTATGACGAGCTATCCAAGAATGTTGTTGTGTTAATGGAAGAGAGATGATGTTTAAGCAGCTCTGGCACAAAGGATTGGTGCACCATCCCCGCCGCACCACCCCCGCCGAACCTATTGAGCCTCGCCGCACTCCCCCCATAGCGCCCGAGATAGCTGCACCATCCTTCAACATGTATTTAACAAAACTCGACTGCTTTTTTGTACATATGTATTTGATAAAATTATCATGTATATTTATTTTTCTTTATAATTGATTTAGGATAATTGTGAATGTGAGCTATATATTGCAAACCCACATCGTAAAGGTTGCAGTGGGTTTGATATGTAACCAATTCGAGTGCCACATCGCACAATCGTGCCATGCCCAAAACCATTTGAGAGTTAGGGTAGACTATTCAATAGAGGGTCCGCACTCATTGCTCTGCTCCAATTGCTAATGCGGATATATTTATCGTGGATCAAGCACTTAGTACTTTTGTGGCATGGCCCGAACAACTTGTCGCTGTAAGTGACAATATTTTTGTTAATAATTAAATGACTATAATGTGTGTTAACTAACTAGCTAATTAATCATTTTTTAATATATACTAGGTACCCCATGTGTCCCGACCTTCCCTTCCATGAAAGTGTCCCAACCTTCCCTTCCACTACCAAACTCTCCCGACCATCTTCTATACAAACAAACCCAACATGTTGGTCAATTTCCCAATGATGAATTCCGTAACTACATCGATTCTCTAAAGGTCCACATTCAAAAATGAACCAGATCGACTCAAATTTTTTTACCGCCCGATAACATTGTGGGCTCGAACAGCTTGGTAATGATCAACATCGAGGATATGAAAGCTATAGTTGAGATGGATTGGGCCATCGCCATCGATATTAGAGTATACGTGAGGTATGTATTAAATTATTTGTACACAATAGTTGTTTATATTAGAGTATATATTAGAGTATATATATGAGGATCTCAAAGTTGTATATATATTATTTATAGGTTTTTGTACAATCGTCTTCTGTCCTTTCTCAACGGACACGTAAGTATTTCTTCTTGTGTCCGGCGTGTATCGTTGTGTTTAAGCAAGGTAATACAGAGGAACGATTATGGCTATTAAGAGTGAAGTACAAAGTTATATCCATTCACGCTTCATGGAAGCCAAGCATTTGAAGGGCGAATTCTTTATTTTTGGCACCACTCAATAATGGGTGAGAAATTTAGTCTTCAATCACTTGTTTAATTATTTTGAGGATTGTATTATAGTGTAAATTAATGTGTACTCATTCGTTTCTTCATTTACTTGCAGTGCAACATTGGGTACTCTTTGCAATAAACCCTAAGCAAAATGTTGTCTATTATCCGATTCACTTCAAGGCCATTACAAACTTCTACGAAGACTTCGTGCATGATGGTTGAGAGGTGTGTATGTGTAACCCTCTCATTTTAATTTGTATAATTTAATATATGTATTTTGTTCAACTTAACGTTATATATATATATATATATATATATATATATATATATATATATATATATATATATATATATATATATATATATATGACGTTACAAAGATGCTTTGAAAGAATACTTGGGATTATCTACGACTAAAACAAGATGGCTACCCATAATCTGTAAGTTTTTAAGAATCATTCTTATAATTTTAATTGATTTTTGGTCATAAAAATGTGACAATTAAGTTATAATCTTTTGCTTTGTAGTGTCCTAAACAACCAAATAGCAATGATTGTGGGTACTATGTTATGAGGTATATGAAAGAGATTATCACTCATGACAAAGTAACAATCCCAACCAAGGTAACTACTTAGATTTATTTTTTATATTGATATTATAATACTTACTCACATTTAATAAACATTTTAATTCTAATTTTATTTCATTTTTTTTTCAAGATTTTCCCAAACTTCAAAAAATCCTAATTATCACGAACAACTTACAGCAGTAAGGGGGGAGTGGTGCCATTTTGTTTCTAGCTTTTTGTAGCAAGTTTTGAGATTCATAATAGTTTAGTTATTATTTATGTTGTATATATTGGATTTATATTGGATTGGAAATATTATTTGATGAATTTTGTTGATCGATATATTGGATTGGAATGTAAGTACTTCTTAGAATGATATATATTGGATTGGAAATATTATTTGATGAATTTTGTTGATCAATTTTTTGTTTGAATGATATATTGATTGGAATGTATTTTCTGAATTTGTTGAAAAGGGAATGAATTTATAGGTTGTAATTAAAATGGAGAACAAACCAAAATAAAAAAATATTTAAAAAAATTCAATCAATAGGTAGCGCTTAGAGTGAAAACGCTAGAAATGAAGTTAAAATTATTCAATACCTAGCGCTTTAAAGATAAAATGCTAGGAATTGTAAAGAGGAGCTAGAGGATCTCAGCGCTTTTACAAAAACGCTAGGAATGCTAATAAAGAAAAGTTATAGCATCCCCAGCGCTTTATATAAAACGCTAGGAATGCTAGTAAAAAAAGGTGTTATAGCATCCCCAGCGCTTTTATATAAAACGCCAGGTATGGTAGTAAAAAGGGTTATAGATCCTCAGCGCTTTAATTTAAAACGCTAGGAATGGTACTAAAAAGGAGTTATGGGATCCCCTAGCGCTTTTATTTAAAACGCTAGGAATGGTAGTAAATGAGCTATGGGATCCCTAGCGCTTACGTAAAACGCTAGAAATCGTAAAAGGCGCTGGTCAATGGCTAGCGCTTTATATAAAACGCCACGTATGTCTAAAACACGCTGGGAAATGGCTAGCGCTTTTTAAAACGCTACTAATGGGGTGTACGCATTAGTAGCGCCAGCTTCTCTAGCGTTTTAAAACGCTACCAATGCCCAAAAAAAACGCTAGCCATCCTAGTTCGCTGGCGTAGTGACTTACGGTGTTGTTCTTAGAAAGACCAAATTAAATCATATAATTTAACAATTCACTACAAGAATTCAGCAATATACCGGCGCCACCTTTCCGGCGGATTGTATCCGCCGGTAAATTACCGGCGGCTTTGGAAAGTTACCGGCGGTTTTTATCCCCCTGTAATTTACCGGCGGCTTTGTGGTGTTTTCCGGCGGATTTATTTCCGCAGGTAACTTACCGGCGGATTTTTGTCTATTACCGGCGGAATTTTTGTAATATATCCGTTATTTTTAAAAATTTTAAAATGGGGCCGCCGGTAATAGAAAATTCCGCCGGTAATAGAAAATTCCGCCGGTAACGTAATTCCGCCGATAATAAGACAAATTCACGGTAATAGTTTAATTCCGCGGTAATAGAAAAAGCCGCGTAACGTAATTAATTCCATGGAACTGTAATGAGTATTGGAAATGGCGCTCAGTAAATGAAAATTATCAATAAATCACGCAGAATTGCAACGATTCCGCCGGTAATTTACGATTTGAAATTCGCATCGCTGCACTTTCTTTACTTAAACCCAACCGATTCCTCTCTTCAGTTTTCACTTCTCACTTATTCTTCTTCTTCTTCTTCTTAATTTCTCTCAAATTCTCTCTAGTTTTCATAGTTTGTATCTCTTTTTTTGTAAGAAATTAGTCCAAATTGATTTGAAAGGTATGTTCTTTACATAATATAGTTAATTTTACCAATTTGTATTAATATGAGTTAGTCCTTATTGATTCTGATGTTATTTATTTAGCAATGGCTTGAAGTTGGAGAAGACTCTACTGTGGTGGTTGAAGTTGGAGAGTTTTTTTCATCATTGATTCAGCTTCCTTCAAACTATTAGCGTAAAGTCTAATCTTCTCAGCACATCTGGTTAGTACTTACTATTCGATTTGTTTTACTAATAATTATTATTTGCTGATTTAGTACTAGTTAAATAATTAGATTTAAAATTACTATTACTATAAGTAATATTATTTTGTTTGTTTAAAAATATAAATTCAAAAATGTTTATTTTTTAAAATAATAATTAATTTTTATAATGTTATTATAATATTTCAGTTAAAATAAAAAGTTAAAAGACTATATAGTAAAATTAATTAATTTTTTTGGTCCAAAATTATTATTTACTTATACGATATATATTTTGTATAATATTTAGATTAGATGTTATTTAAAATAAAATTGAGTTTATGATTTAGTAATATATTAATATGATTATTTTTTTGAACAATGTTAATTGGGGTTATTTTTTTGAGAAGAACATTAATATAGTTAATAAATATTATGTGATAGTAAATATTATTTGACATAATAAATATTATGTGATATAAAATAATATACTAAATCTTATTTAATGTATTTAATTGAAATGAAATAATTATGATGATAGTAAAAATAATGATTGATGGTTTGTTTAGTTAAAAATGACTATAATTAATATTTTGTAATAAAAGATATTTTCTAAATTGTTACTTTAGTTTCAAATTTAAACTTAAAATTTTGGATAAAAATATAATTTCAAATGTTTTTATGTTTACAAAAAAAATAAGTAGGAATTATTATAATTTTACTATAATATTTGAGGTTAAAAAAGTAAACATAATATATAATATTATTATTTTCTTAAATTCAAAATTTTTGTATAATATTTAGATTAGTTATTTGTTAATATTTGTTTCATATATTGTTTATTATTTAGTATGCGTAATAAAATTAGAGGTAATGGATTTGTAACACATTAATATTATTATTATATAGTAACGAATGTTATTTGATTTAATGAATTGAAATAATTAGGGTCATAGAAAAATATAATAGTTGATAGTTTATTTAAATTTTTTTAGTCTACAAAGATAATAGTAGCTATAATATAAGAATGAAAATGTCTATTATTCGATAGACATATATGTTGTAATAAATTTATTTAGGACATCCACAAAAATGGATCGTAGTTGGATGTATGATCGATTATATCCTCGAAGAGCGGGTTGAAACGACGCTTTGTTGAAGGAGTTGAAGAGTTTGTTCTTTTAGCTAAGCGATTAAAAAGAATTTTCGCAACAAGGTGGAATTAGATGTCCTTGTTGGAAATGTATATTTCGAGCAATAAAAATGAAGGTGACATTCGACTTCATTTGTACAACAATGGATTTAAGCCAAATTACTTGATATGGACTCGCCATGGCGAGGTAGCAGCTTGGAGTTTCTCGTACAATATAATTAATGTTCATCCGGCTGATATTGTTCCCGCCCAAGAAGTAGAAGGTGGCACTTCAAGTCCGGGCCAGAGAAGTCGTTGGCTCATCGACTATGGGAAATCAGCCATTTGATGTTGTTCGTGGGATGATACGTGATGCTATCGGTGTAAATTTGGATTTTGAGGAACCACAATATGATGTCAAGAAGTTCCAATGAAGAAGCTCAGAGGTTTTATATGTTTTTGAGTGAGACAAATCAACCATTATTTCAAGGATCTAATGAATCTAAATTATCAATGTGTGTTGGTTGTTGGGTCTCAAGTCTCAATTTAATGTTGCTGAATTGTGCATGGAATATATGACAAAAATGATGTTGGATGCAACCCCGTTAGAGGACTTTTACCGCAGAGTTATTATGATGCTAAAAGATCGTGTCAAGCTTGGCTTAAAATCTAAGAGAATTGATTGTGTGTCCGGTTGCATGCTATATTATAGCAATGAGTTTGGGATAAATGATGGAGAGTTGTCGGAATGCAAGTTGTGTGGAGAGCCACGCCACCGCGCTGCCAGAGAAAGTGGACGAGTAGTAGAGGCAAACCGGTTCCACTGAAAGCAATGTTCTATCCGCTCTTATACCAAGGCTACAGAGGATGTTTACTTCAAAGGAGATCATGCGGGTAAAATGTCATGGCACTATGAAAATAGAAACAATTCTGGTGAATTACGCCACCCATCTGATGGTGAAGCTTGGAAGCATTTCGATCGTGTTCATCCAGATTTTGCTAGTGATCCACGCAATGTTCGGCTTGGTATATGCTCTGATGGTTTCACACCCTATATTCAAGCATCGGCATCACCGTATTCTTGTTGGCCCGTTATTGTTACCCCGTACAACCTTCCTCCAGAAATGTGTATGTCTAAACCATACATGTTCTTAAATGCCATTATTCCAGACCACACAATCCAACAAATTGGTATTGACATATATTTGCAACCTTTGATCGATGACCTAAAAAGGTTGTGGCATGGTGTTTTAACTTATGATGCAGCACGCAAACAAAATTTTCTCATGAGGGCGGCTTTGATGTGGACCATCAATGACTTCCCTGCCTATGGAATGTTGTCAAGATGGGGGACACATGGTAAGATGGCGTGTCCCATTTGCATGGTTGACACAAGAGCTTTTACTCTTAAATATGGAGGAAAAACATCATGGTTTGACTCACACCGTAGGTTTTTACCTAGCGATCATCCATTTAGAAGGTCAAAATATGCATTCATCAAGGGAAGTATTGAAACAGGTGAACCTCCCCGTAGTCGACACCGTAAGAAGTTTGGAACAAAGGTCAAGGATATCCCTCCAAAGAGAAGTCGCTGCAGGTGTTGTTTCTCGTCCAGATGGTTATGGAGTATGGCATAATTGGACAAAAAAGAGTATTTTTTGGGAACTTCCATATTGGAAAGATAATCTACTTAGACACAATCTGGATGTCATGCACATTGAAAAGAATTTTTTTGATAACATATTTAACACTGTTATGAATGTAAAAGGTAAAACAAAAGACAATGAGAAGGCTAGGAAGGACGTGGATCATTACTGCAGGCGAAAGGATTTGTCGTTGGTTGAGCAGGGTACTTATAGGACGTTGAAACCCAAAGCCAATTATACTTTATCTACCGAACAAGCGAAAGAAGTTTATCGGTGGATAAAATAGTTGAAAATGCCGCATTTGTTATTCTTCCAATTTAGCAAGATGTGCAGATGTGGATAATGGGAGGTTGCATGGGATGAAGAGCCATGATTGTCATGTATTCATGGAGTGCTTACTTCCTATCGCTTTTAGTTCATTGCCAACACATGTTTTGAATCCGCTCATTGAAATAAGTCAATACTTTAAGAATTTGTGTTCTGCAACGCTTAAAGCGGATGATCTGACAAAAATGGAACAAGACATCCCACTTATCTTATGCAAGTTGGAGAGAATTTTTCCCCCTGGTTTATTTGATTCTATGGAGCATCTTGTCATTGCTCATCTCGCAAATCGGTTAAACTTGGTGGACTCTGCCCAATACAGATGGATGTATCCGCTTGAAAGGTCGCTTAATATACATATGAAAGAAGTTTACTACAATTTCAACACATTATTATTAACATATAATTTTCTATAGGTTCATGGGTGATTCAAAAGAGATCACCAAAAATAAAGCTAGAGTTGAAGGATCGATATGTTCGCCTTACTTGCATCGTGAAACAACTCATTTTTGTTCATATTATTTCAACAATGATTTGGCTCCTACAAGTAGTCGAAATGAAATCAACATTGAACCACCAAGACATCGCTTAGCTTTGTCCGTCTTTTGTCTCCCTGGTCGTCCGTCTGGAAAAGAGTCAATTCACTGGCTAACAAAAGAAGAGTTAAACTCAGCCCATGTTCATGTCTTGATAAACTGTACCGAGGTCCACCATTCATTGAGTATGTCTTTCTCAACCTAGTTATCTTAATTTCTTTATAAATTAAAGAAATCACTGTGTGTAACAATTGTTAATTTCTCATTAGGGAGTTTTTGACATCGAGGGAGTAAGTGAAGAACAATCGTCTCGCTTCATATTCATGCGCATTTTCCAATGTGGTTTAAGCGGCGATGTATTCCCTTCCGCCAACTCCTACCAACCAACACCGAGAAACTTATCCGATGGTCCTCAAGATGTGTTAAAGAATGGCACACATACTTTGTGAATGGTTACAAATTTCACACTAACAAATGGATGTAAGGCAGAGAAACAAAGGAATAGTGGAGTTTGCATGAAGTGGTGACACCGGGAGAGGCGAAGATGATTTCTATGGTGTTGTTGAACACATTTATGAACTTGCATACTCTTATCTTGATTATCATCAAAAGATAATCGCTTTTTATCAGAATTGGTTTGATCCGTCCCTCGAGGAACAAAACCCAAAGACAAATACAAAGGACATTAAAATGAGTGGTAGATATCGATCAGACGATCCTTTTGTCATTGCACAAAATGTGAGACAAGTCTACTATGTCTCTTATCCATCAACACGGATCGATCGGGCGTGGTTGGTGTGTCGCAATTAAGACAAAACCAAGAGGTTACATCGAGACAAATGACACAGTTGGAAGATGTGCCATATCATCGTAAGAAATGTCCAATGTAAATGAAGTGATTGAAGTCGAGATCATTACTCGCTTACGTGATGAGTCCAACGCCGCTGATGAAGTTTAATGAAGACGAAGATACGAGATCATGAGGACGCAATGATCACGCCGGTGTATCGGGAGTTGACTTATCCGATGATGATGGTGATTTTGAGAAAGAATTGGATTCTAATTAATTAATGTCATGTTATCTTATTTAAATAATTTGTTGGTTTGTAATATTTATATTTATCGACTTGATATATATTTGCCTATGTTATTCAAATCAAATATTATTTGTTGTCAAATAATATTTATATTTATCGACTTGATATATAATTTGTTGGTTTGTAATATTTATATTTATCGATTTGATATATATTTGCCTATGTTATTCATCATTAAAAGAAATTTGTTGTCAAGTAATATTTATATTTATCGAGTTGATATTATATATTTGCCTATGTTTTTCATCATTTATATATGTTATTAACTTTATTTTATAGCTACGTAATAGTTATGGCATCGTTAGGAAATAGTGACTCACCACATGATGAGGACCCACCCGCGCGCTCAGATAAAGGAAAGAAGATATGTACTTCTTTACGCGCCGTAAGCGTAAGATAGTATATCGACTTGTTCATGGCAACTATGTGGGTATGCCTTCATCGACGAGCCTGTATGCGTTGAACCCGTGCCGCCTCCCGGTAGTATGGCACCCCCTGCTGATCCAGATACGCCGCCACGCGTGTATGATGCGCAAACCGACGTGGTTGATATTTTGGATGACGGTCATATCGTTGTGGAGGTTGTTGGACACCTGTAAGTATTTATTATATATATTTGTATTTGTATTTGTATTTGTATTTGAAATTTGTCTTTTTAAATTAATATCATTTTAATTTTTCTTTCTTATGTACAACTTTGATCCTGAGAGGATTGTGTCCCGCGCGATAACAAGTATAATCAAGGCAAATTACACAACTTCCTGGGTTGATTGGTCGGAGGTTAAAAAAGATCCGGAGTCCAAAATGTGGAATCAATTTAGGGTAAGTTATTTTACTATTTAATTAATTTTTAATTATTCCAAATTCTTGAATTCATTGTTTTTTCTAACAAGTTATTTTATTTTCTCGCAACCAGCAACATTCGCATGGAAACTCGAGGATGACCATGCGCTTAAGAAAGTCTTCAATTCAAGAGCTTTCACCGCTTTTTTCAAATGTCATGCGGCAAGAGCGTGACAAGCCCGCCGGATCGTGAGCCGCCGATTGGATTGGTCCGCCTATATGGGATGAACTCCAACTAAAATGGGCGGATGATGATTATAAAAAAATGTAAGAGAGTCGCCGCGACCGGGCTTCGAGAATGGTGGTTGCGTAAATCTGGGCGTTTCTATCACCATATGAACATGCTAAACGCCCGTAATATTTTATATATCTTTGTTTTTAATTCTTCAAATTTTATATTTTATTAAATATACTAATATTAAATTAATACTATATACAGTGAGGCTATTCTTGGTCGGCCACCTACTTTGCCGAGATACACGTGCAACTTCATATGCGCGAGGACACGGTGAGTTTTCAAGAGCGCCAAGGATGATTCAGAAGCATTCTCTAATTGGCAAAGCAGCGACGCCAAACACAGGAGAGAGTAGCGGATCGAGGTTGATCTCGCTGAGGAGGGTCGATTGGCCTTAGAAAAATGGAAAGAACTTGCTGGTCCATCAGCAAGAAAAGGCCTGCTACCGTGATCCGTGGTATGGGCCGACGCTCTTTTCCAAGTTCCATTGTTCCAATTTCGTGTCAAATTCCTCTTCAACAACAAGTAGTGGACGCCTCATGTCCCCACTCCAAGAGCGAAATGAGGTTGCTGTGATTGACCGAGAAATTGAGCAACTATGAGCGTGAGATTCGAGATGCGAGAGCAAAGAAGTCGAGGAGCGCAGTTGGCGGTCAAGAACGCAGAATCAATGAGGAATTCAGAAGCAAGTAATGGATAGTATGGCTCATGCAAGGCCATCTATGCCATCATCATCATCATCGCGACCTTATCCACCGCCTGTGGATGAAGCTCTCACGGAGGTGCTTTCAGCCAGCACTCGGTGCCTTCCAACCTCCAATCAACTATGAGCAACCGCTTCAATCGCCTCGCCATACCCATATGGTCATCCTCATATGGTCAGCCCTCATATGGTCAGCCCTCATATGGTCACCCTCATATGGTCACCGAGCCTCGATTTAAACTCTCCTCCGCAGCCCATTCCACCTCAGCCCATCACACCACGCCACCACGCCATGTCTCCGCAGCAATTCCAACAACCGTCCCAAAGAATTTCTGCATCAACCACGCCAACCACAACCCCAACAACAAGACGATGAAGAAGATGATTGGACCACAAACGCTTTAAATTGGATCCCAACAAAGAACCCGAACCCAAATAGGCCTTATTATTAGTGGTTTGTTGTTGGATAATTTTATTGTGACTTTGTTGGTTTTATTAGTTGTTTAATTTGTATGGATAATTTAAATTTAATTACTGTTTTGTTGGATTGATTATTTATCTATTGATAATTTATTTCTCGTTTAATTTGACATTCAATAAATGTTTTACGGTCTTTTAAATAATTTAAAAGTAATAACGGTTTTGTAAAAATAATTTTCAAATTTTAATAATTTACTTTTAAAATTTTAATAATGGACTTTTAATAATTTACTTTTAAAATATTTAAAATTAGATTTTCAAATTTTTTTTAAAAATAATTTTCAAATTTCAAATTGTTAAAAGAGATTTTAAAATTTAAATATTATTTTCAAATTATTAAATTAATTTATATTTTAAATATTAAAAATTTAAAATTAATTTTAAAAACGTTTTTTTTAAAAAAAATATATATTACCGCGGATTATTAATAATTACGCATGAATATGCATTTTTTTTTAAAAAAAAATAAAATCAGAAAACATTTACCGGCGGCTTGTATTAATTACCGGCCGCTTGTTTATAAAAAAAAAGAAATTCAGAAAATATTACCGGTGGATATATGGTCATACATGGATTTGTAAAAAATAAATAAATAAATAAAAATTACCGCGGATATATTGTCATTACTGCGCGCTTTGTAAAAAAATAAATAAAAAAATAAAAAATTACCGGCGGACATAGTGTTGTTACCGGCGGCTTTTTCCGCCGGAAATATCCTGTAGTTACCGGCGGCTTTTTCCGCCGGAAAATATCATGTAGTTACCGACGGCTTTTTCCACGGAGAAGTTACACGCACGCCGCTTTAATCATGAAAGTTCGCACGAAACATTCACTTACCGGCGGTTTTTTGGCTTTACCGGTGGCTTACGTCCGCCGGAAAACCTTGAATTTCTTGTAGTGATTACATATTGCTTTCACGAAAACTTAGTATCCGCGACATTACTCGAATAATAAATCACTAGTTAATTTTCGTAAATAGACACATCATCACTATTACAGACATGTAGACTTTTTCAAACAAAGTCAAACTGAAACTATAAAAAAATGTCAAAAGTTGTTAACATTTTGAAACTTAAAGAATATCTTGGTAAAACAAGATGAACAACTAAATCGAAATTTGAATTAAATAACAACATTAATTTGAGAAAATATAAATGACTAGAAACTGGATTCCATCCATAGATATCTATTTTTTTAGGTGATTTATTCTCTAGCACATGATTCAATGTTCTTTTAATTATTATTAATTATAGTGACATTGATGGCGATTTTTACAACTACCCCTAAGGGGATTTGTACTCTGTCCTCGAGGCACATGATTCAAGGTTAATTTATGTTCGGTACCTAGACTTTGGAGTCGCTCCTTGGTCAGGGGTACTCGGATAGGTGTTCTAGAATTCATTTGCTGTGGCTTGGCAATTAGGATCCCGAGCTTGAGATGCAATGCTCCGAGCGCAACCACGTCGGTGGGGGGTACCAGCAAGACACTCTGACGCTCAAGTCAGTATGTGGCCGAGTTAGAGGAAAAGAGAGAGAGAGAGCTCTAAAGGAGCAGAGTAACAAATGAGAGAACGCGTACTGGGGCAGAGGGATGGACCTCTATTTATAGAGCGAATAGGCGCATCAGAGCCGCCGATCTCGCGAGAGATCTTGGCCGCCTACTGATGTAACCGGTGGACAAGTTTGAGTGGCCAATGGAACGTTATGGACAGACGTAGTGGGCCGGCCCAATATCCAGTAGGACCTTGCAGCCCAGGTTGGATCAGTGGCCCCCCAAGTCGGGGACGAGCGTAGAGCTTGGCCTCGGCTTGAGTTGCCTCTTCGTCATCAAAGAGCCACGTGTCATCTGGGGAATGGTGAGACAGTCACGTGTAGTTTGGTCTTCTCGAGGTGTCTCTTGGTAGACCTGTCTTAATGATGTCGGGCATGTGCTTTAAAGGGAGTGACGTTTCGTTGCAGGTGCGAGGAGGGGACATCTATAAGGAGTGAGAAGGGAATCTCCCCCTCACTTGTGACTTTGAGTGAAGTGTTAGAGAAAGAAGCAGGGTAGAATTCTTGAGAGAGAAACTTCCGGCCACCGTCCGAGTTCGACACCGCCGCGCGAGTTCAGACTTCCGACGTACCGAGACCGAATTATCTCAAGCTCCCCTTTCTGCAAAAGGTTAGTCCCGAGTAAGTTGTAGGTAGTTTATAGATTTCATACCTGTAGAGTAGCGTAATTAGTAAAGGCAGTCTCCTGTTGGGGAGGATTCCTTCAATTCGTCTTGCCTCGGCCTCGACCGATCCGAGGCGGATAGGTAAACAATCGGAGTGGAGAGTGACCTTGGTAGTGTTCCCCCTATTGCAGATGGTCCGGACAAAGAGTGAAGATGGAAAAAGCTGTATTCCGCCTGGAAAACCGATCCTCAAGAGGAGGGCCGACGGATGTCCAGTACCGGCGCCAGAGGGTTCCCGATCTCTGCTTAAGACGACTTACCACAATATGTCAGCAAAGTCTAGCTTCTCGGTTCCTATGTCTGGATGGGAAAGACCACCAACACCGAGCTTAGAAGATGATAATGAGGCGACGTCTCGTTTAGCTACTACCGAGGTTACGATGGAGAACCATTCCAAGCGTTTTGAGGACGTATACGACTGGGTATGGACCGAAGTTTGCAACCTTTTTGCGCGCGAAGTCGGACAAACCTGCAGAATTCTATGAGAAATATTACCTGGACCATCCCGAGGGCGAGAAGTGGAGGATTACTCTGGACCAGCCCAACAGGGTCCTTCTGAGACTGAAGCTCACAGCACCGACAAGAGCCGAGGAGTTGCATGCGGATAAAAAGCATAAATATGTGGTAGCGCCGGCCGAGGAAGTCACTGAGGCCGACTTTGCTGCGATAGCCAAGGTTTCCAGGCTGGGAGCCGAGGCTATTAATAAAATGAAAGCTACTGTCCTAGTCAACACTCTTGAAAACCTCGAAGGTATTTGTTCCGAGACTCAAGCATATAACAATCGTTTAGCACGCAAACTAGTTTGGACCCGGCTGGAACTTAAATATGCACGTCGTGAATATGCAGAGTTGCTGAAGGAGAACCGACTGATGCGGGAGGAGTGGGACAAGAACTCCGACTTGCTGAAGAGGTTGATCGCTGCCGAGACTGAGGCCGTAGAGAACAAAAAGAAAGCTGCTGATCTCGACAGAGTCTCTACTGAGCTGCAAAGAACTCGGGATGACTTGGCCCGATTGCACAAAGAGGCTGAGGAGGCCGAGGTCAAGGCCCAAGAACGGGTGGCAGAGATTGAGAAGAGATGCCAAGAGCTGGAAAACTCAAATGCTGAAATGGCCAAGCTCGGGTATACTCGATGTCTTTCTTAGGTCATGGTGCTTGATCCCGACTTCCCAGCGCAATATGTGCACCTTACCCAAAGGGTGGAGGATGGCAAAATCTTGGCGAAGGACGGGGAAGTTGTTTACCCCCTGCTGAGACCGAGGATGTAGCTGAGAGAGATGATGGAGCAGCTGGCGGCGAGACTCAGACTCCTGATGCAAACCAAGAGGCTCCGAAGGAGAATGCAGGAGAGAACTAAGACCCCTTCGGCCTCTGCCTTTGTAATTTTTTCTTTCCTTCTGAGTAATTTGCTTGGGTGGCCTCAGGCATGTACGGGCCATCTTAAATTTGTAAGCACAGTCGGGCGCCATCCCCTTTTTTTGGCTTTTAAGTACCTGCACTTTGATTGAATTTCATTTATTTTTAAATATGAATGTATGTTTAGTTATGCATTTACGATCGGCAGAAAAGTGAGGTTTGTTGCCGCTCGGGGATAAGAGTAAACCAGAGAATATGGAAAGTGTAGGAACTTAGCCGAGAGAGAAATCAAGAGGTCGAGATGACCAACAGATGAGTGTCGAGGAGGCAGGCTCATTGCCTTCGCAAGATAGGAAGACCGTTGTGGGTCCCTTCTCCTTCTTCTTACCGATGCCGACTGTCGGCGATCGGCCATGGTACCGAAGCTGTTGGAGTGCTTGGCCTTCACTTTCATCCTACCGAGGCCGCTTGGGCTTATCGGCCTTCTTACTGAGGCCGTAAGAGGCACTCGGCCTTCTTACCGGAGTCGCGTGAGACGTCCAGCCTTCTTATCAGTGTCGCGTAAGATGACCGGCCTACGGAGCGAGATCGCGACAATGGGTCGCTTCGCCTCTTGATGGAACTCGTTAGTTCAAGCATCAAGAGGAAGGTCGGGCTTGCGAAAGCAAAATTTCAAGTTCAATGTGACTCTGCATCAACATACATACATACTCATTTTTAGTATTACGTGGATTATGTCGCCATTGGAGAACCCCGCTACATATTTGACATGGGCCAGTAGCTAACCATATTTATGAATGCGTGTGGTAAGGTGACACCAACCATGTTCAAACATTTTAGAGGTTAGACATTTATAACTAAGCATCTTAAGGTTTCTGGTTGGCTTATAGCCCATAGTTTTATATACGCAAATGTAGTGTAGTGTATAGACGAGCAGCTTCGATTGAATGCAAAGAATCTAAAATGAACTTTTCAGCTCGGGGCAATACTTAATGCTTGTAATGTTATATCAATGAATTTACACATTGTTGGGCATAGGTTAGTTCCTTCTAACCAATATTTGCAAATTTTGGTCAAAAAATGTCAATTTGATGTGCCAAAATATCTCAGACAAAACTAGTAAATAGTTTAAAAAGATTTCAAGATTTCGCCAATAGCAATTTCATCATGGTTGTAATAAATTTGTGTTCAATGAGACTGGTAATGTTCAAGCAAAGTGCAACAGGAATTCTTAGGGTAGTTCTTATATGGTAATTAGAACAATTAATATTTACTTCTTTATTTATGCTCTATTTCTATGCAGGTATAAGTGGAGCTTTGTGATGTTGAATCATATGGGACGAGTATGCAGTCACTTGTAGTACAGTTCTGTATGAAAACGTTCAAAGTATGCATGTTGTTTTGTTTAATCAGCACAAACAGTCTGAAAACAGAACACCAGTGGAGTGACCATAATACTTTCTCTATCATAGTTTATCATGTGGGAGAACATAAAATGATTTATTCTTTACACAGTAAGAAAGTATTAAAATGCTGCATCAGGACGAATTATGCTTCCTCATAGTTTTTGAACTAGTAAAAATGCTTTTTTTATCAACTCAAAATGCATCATATTTTTTGAGTCATGGAGACTTAGCAATATACTCAACAGAAACTATAAGAAGGTCAAGCCTTGTCATGCATTTCTAATCTATTTAGACTATTCTAACAATCATTTTCTCTTGGGATATCCATTATGAACACCAAAATTAATTCATCATTATCAGAGTATAAGACAATATTAAAAAGTAAAAAACGTGTTTTTTTTATTGAAGTCAAAATTTGTGGTCAGATTAGAAGTCGAAATTTGGATAAAGTTCAAAAATTAAAAAGTGCAATGACAAGGTTGCATCTAACCACAAATTTACTTAGCATCGGTTAGTTCTTTCTAACCACTTGAATTCGGTGCTTTGGTTATTCATATACTAACCACAATATCGAACAACATTGGTTAGAGATAGGTGTTTATAACAGTTTTCAGATTCTGGATTGTTTGTAGCCAATACATTTAAAAAGTTTATTGTGAGAAATATGGATACCTTTGAAGTTACACGTTTTGGGATCGAACGGTATGAGTGAGATAGAAGAACCGGGATTTGTTACCGGCCTTAGTTCATATCCAGCCGTTATCCCTCGACCAAAACCACGCAGAGTCCAGGCACCTCTTCCAATTTTTTTAACTCCCGCATGGTGTCCCAATTTTTCAAGGTTGGAGGAGTGCATGAACCTCTGGAATAGGGACTATTCGGACCCAATCTCTCTAAGTAGTGTATCTGAAACAATTTCAATAAACAATACGTAATTAGGAATAAGCATATTGGTAAACAACTGGCAAGAAAGATGAAACAATGAATACACTATAATCAATTAACTAACCATGAAGAAGTGGAGGTCGGATTTAAGATATTTGTACCCCTTTGTGCCGCCCCGCAGGTGGTCCAAAACATAGTTCGACCATTGGTATTTTGACACCATACTAAGGTCTTTGACTACGTCGGCGTATTTCAAAGACACGCCTCAATGTGATATGGGCATAGCAGCATAACCTAATATGTATATGAGTACACCCTTGCACCAAGCCTCGCCGCTTTGCAACCGCTGATATAGCCGCCAAGTTTTTTTCAGAAACACGATCAATATTTAGGACTGCAGTTTCTAGCCCAAGTTCTCTACGCAACTTCACAATCGAACCCTTCTTGCACTTACATTGTAATGGTTTGACGGGTTTCCCATCGTTGGGAAGACAATAAACCCGTTGCACGTCTTCCAACACTATTGGTAGTGCTTCATATTTGCTCAGACGCAGTTGACTTTGTTCGGGTTCAAAGTTTTCGGACACCCATTTTACGAACTCCCCAGGAATCCAGTTCCATTTGGATATAAGCATAAGGGATCCAAAACCGGTTGATCGCAAAGCATTTCTTTCCGAGGTCCTTCAATTCCATTCAGCATATCGAAGACCTTCTTTGGTTTACACTTATGTCTAAACCTCGGAGCATTAGCCTTCTCACCAATCCCACACTCCTTTTTCTTTCCTATAGCCATCACCCCTGAAAATAAGATGAACCAGAGTACGCATTAAAAACAGGAATTAATGTGTTTTATTCATCAAGTAAATCAAGTCATCTTCGAAGCCAATTTCTACTTAGACATCACACAGAGTCATCTTCGAAGACAAGTTCTAAATAAAAGCTAGATAATACATGCTATAACAAGGATAAAAGCTAGACAAGTTCTAAATAAAAGCTATCCAAAGCAGACCTAATAACTGATAACAATAATAAGGAAAAACGGTGGATATTCACGGTCTAGCCATAACAAGGATAAAAGTTGGCTATTATCTATCTAGCCATAACAAGGATCAAGGTTGGCTATTCACTATCTAGCCATAACCATGATTAAAGTTGGATAATCTCTCTGCCTAACCAAAATATGGCTCATTCTTGGCTACCCATGGACTAAACAATGGAAAAGTAAACAAGAAACAATTCAAGTTTAGGGTCCAACTTCGTAAAATCGTAAAATCAAAAGCACATGTATGAATTTCAAGTTTATTGTGAAATCGTAAAATCATAACCTAATGTCCCTTTGGTGATTTGTGAAATCATAATCAAATATACTTTGGTTTAGTGAAATCGTAATCCAAGATAAACCGTAAAATTAGAATCTTACACGCATTTATCGTTTAGTCGCCGCGTCTTCTTCGCTTTCCTCTTCGCTTGGGTTTTTCGGGTATTGCTTTTCGAGCGCCTTCCTTCCTTCTTCGTTTCTAGGTTAAAACAGAATTCTTCGCTTCGCGCGACTTCCTTCCTTATTCTTCGCTTTGCGCTTCGAACGTATTCCTTTCATCTTCAACCTTGTGGTGATGGGTTTATTAATCGTTTCGGGTTGCGCGATTGTGAAGATTATGGGTTGCAGCGATGGTGATGAGTTTCGTCTTCGCTCCCCTTTCTCTGGAACTGGGTTTTTCATGTTTCCTCTTCGTTTATTCTGCTTCGTTTGGGTTTATGGTTTTCTGAGCGACTTCGTTTCTCGGAACGGGTTTTTCACGTTTCTCTTCGTCTTTTTCACGCTTCCTCTTTCGTTTATTCTGCTTCATTTCTGGTTTTTCCTTCGTTCACTTTCTCCTTCGTTCACTTTCTCTCGGTTTTCGTTTCTTTTGATTTTGAAACGTTTTCAGCGTTTCTTTTGCTATGTTCTCTCCTTCCTATTTTTGTGGCACAAATCAAGCACGTTTTTTTTTTAATTGCAGTCAATATTTAATGGCTAATAACTAGGAAATCCAAAATTTATTTAATTTGTAAAATTATGTTTTTATTAATTTGTAGTTGCCCAATTTGTTCTTTTTAGTGGTGGTAACTAAATGGTCTATTTAGTTACCTAAACTATACTCATATATATATATATATATATATATATATATATATATATATATATATATATATATATATATATATATATATATATATATTGTAAAGGAGACTTGCTCTTATTGATTAATGATCGTACCTTGACCAATGAAGTGTTGAAGTGTTTCTCACGCTTCGTCGATGGGGCGGTCGTTGAGAGGTTGAAAGGACCGGTCCACGGCTTCACGCGTTGAGCACCTCGGGTGGTACACCGCAAAGACACTCCGACGATCTAGTGAGAGGTCGCTCGGGCGGATAGCACAAGGTTAGAGAACGACACGATGCCATGTGCGAATGGCGTATATATCTGATGATGTCCGACCGTTATGCGAAGATTTCGGCCGGCGAATTGCGCTCAAGCGGCGTGTATGGGCCGATCGAGATGGGTCGGCGCGCAGTCCAATTGCCGCTGGCGATCCTCGATTTGCTAATACACCTGAGAACGATTGCCCCCAAGCCTAGGTCGCTTAAGAGGCGGCTGAGGCTTGAATCGATGCCCCCAGGAGTGAAGTTCCCTTGATGAAGCGGACGTGGTCGTTTGCTTTTTCTACGGGGCGGTGTCGACCGCTCGTCAACCATCGGCCGGGCTGCTGCGACGGTTGGTCTTTCCTGACATTGAAGACGTGACGTTTGGTGTTTCAGAGGCTGTATGTCCGGAGACAACCATTGGTGGGAAGACGAAGCGTTGTGACTCTTCGTATCCCGGTCCCCTTCGCGCCAGATCCTGTGCTATAAATAGCCCTCTTACTGAGTTCATTTCTCACACTTCCAAGGTTTGCTCTGCCAACGACCGACTCGTCTGCCGCCGACTTGCATTGAAGTCGTTTACTGTTCTTGCGACCAATCTTCAACATCTCGCTTAAGGTATGAATCGATCGCTCCTTTATTCTTTTCAACTTTAGTTTTTCTTTAAAGTACTTCGTGCTTTTCCACGCCTCGTGATAGGGGTGTCGTCGAGGGATGGCGGCCGCCCCTCTCATGAGCGCTTTGCTCGATCGACCGACTCGATCCCTTTATCACAGTGTTTGTGTATGCCACGGACAAAGCTAAGCGCCGTATTCTCGAAAACCGCCCGAGTCTTTTTGCCACATACATGTCGAGGCCGGCGAAACCAATTCCCAAGAGGCGGAGTCTAAGTCGTCTTGGGCGACAAAAGCTCTAACTCTTCAAGCGGTTCTTCGAGCAAAGACGAGCTCGAGTTCTCATTCCTCCGGTCGAGGATCGGCCATCCCAAGAGCCCCGATTCCAGATTCGCCCATTTCGAGCGGCCGAGCAACTCTCCACCGCCCGAGGACATCGTGATCCCAAGTGGAGGAGAAGAAGAAGACGCCGACGTGATTATTATTGACGATGATGAGGCGCGAGTGCCGCCCGGCCGTGGACGAGGAGATGATGGAGGCCGAAGGGGCGGGCCGAAGACGCCGGAGAAGAGGTGGCTCGGCCAAGTCAACATTTCGGTTTGGAGGCCAACATCGGAGGGTCGCACGGGCGGTCGGCCGAGGTACAAGCCGATGTAGCTCGAGATGTATCGATATGTCTTGGGTGTCGGAAACTCTTCGCTCCAACAGAGCATTCTCACTGATGCCGCCACGATGCCTTGCCCGATCTACGGAGCCGTCTTGAAGACTCAAATTTGGAGGATAAGAGGCATGAAGGAGGCGAAGATATCGCGACTTACTCTTCCAACTTCAAGTTCACGATGTATCGGCTCGTGTTCGAGAAGATGAAGATTACCCTCCTTTCACCGAATTCCGGTAGCGACGTCTTGCGCCATATTGGGGTCGCCTTCACAGACTTCATCCAAACGCATGGGCGTTTTTAAAGACCTTTGAGGTCTGTCTTGACCAAAGCTGGGTCGGCGCGGTATCGATGATGCTTTTCTTTGCCATCTTCGATGAGTGGCTCGAGTGGAGAAGGCCAACAAGGAGAAAAGGAGCAAGTCTCCTTCAAGATGCAGAAGACCCATCACCGATTTTTCAAAGCGTTCAGAGTCGTTAGGAGCGGCCCGGAAAAGCGACTGCTGGATCGTTCCAATCAAGAAGGCGGCAAGGCCGTTTGAGGTTCACCGGACGGGATCTTTGGGTCCCCTTACTTCCCTATCATGTGGAATGAGGCTCATTTTCGCAGCGGCCGGAGATTATATCTATCTGATGAAAGATGCGGGAGAGGCCGACACTGGAGACTTTGGAGATGATCAAGTCGGCGCGGGCATGATGCGCCCGAGATCCCAAGGCGACATACCTTGCCGGCCACTTTGTCTTGTCAATGAAGGCTATGAACCGGAGGCCGAGATTGGTTCGCTTTTTGAACTTTTTCGCCCTTATATTCTGTTGTTGACTTTCTTTTTTTTTTTTCTTCCAACTCATGACTCGTTATTTCGCAGAAAGGATGGCCGGCAAAGCTGGAACCGCCGCTCGCCCCCCGAAGCTGAAGGGAGGCTAAGGGACTGGCGCTTCTCGGTCGGGGTAATCCAACCTTCCTCCGAGTCCCCACACCCCTAAGGGCGAGGGAAGAAGCGGTCGGCGAGCCCTGCCGCCTCCTCCCAGCGCCGATCGCTCACCCAAGCGGGCCAAGCGTGACGTTCGGGTCCCGCCCCCGCAACGGAGGAGGTTCCCATCATCCACCAAAGCTTGAGTGCGGCCGATCTGGAGGAGCACCGGCGAAGCCCATGGCGCTCGCGCTTTCTCTCGTATGGGGTCGATAAAGTCCGCGGCCGAGTGGTGGCCGAATCGATGGTAATTTTACTTTCTTAGTCTTGTAATTTCTATCTTACCTTTGTTCGACCGACTAACCAACCTTCGACCACTGAATTCGCGAGGAAGGGCAAGGCTTTGGTTGAGGCGCAGCGAGAATACGACAAGCTCCTCGGCCGAAGAAGGAGGCCCTCAAACGGGGGGAGGATGACCGGGCCAGGCTGTCAAAGAGGAACAAGGAGCTTGCCGGCCAGGTGAACACTCTGAAAACTGACCTTGGATCCGTCGAGAAGGAGAAAGCCAGGTTGGAGGCCGTAAATGCCGAGCTGCAGGCGAAGATTCAGGTGGTGGCCAAGGCCGGTCAGGAGGCTGCAGTCGAGCAATTTTACAACGCTCTTGGCCAGGCGCGGGTGTTGAATACCGACCTGCAGATCAATTTCGATGACAAGATGATCAAGCCCACGCACTATGTCGAAAATAACAAGATCATGTTGCTGCGCAGAATATGACGAGCGAGTGGCAACGCCATTCGCCCGCCACCATTCTCTTTTGAAGCCCGCTGCAGCGGTGTAATTTTGTAACTTGCCTTCGGCTCGACAATATTTACGCGCCGTGCGATTCTTTTATTCGTGGGCGCTCGGCTTCGGCCGGGCGTCCCCTATTTGTAATGACAATCTTTATTTGCTTTTCATTTATGCCCGTTTGAATTTATGTTGCAATTTCTGCGTACTTGCATTTATTCGCCTTGTTCATTTTGAACTTGTGGACGCTCGGCGCCGCTTTCGCGCCACGCCGATAGCGCTTCGTTGTTGGTCGTTTTTTCTTTGCGCGCCTCATATGCTTATTTTTCTCTAAGTCTTTGAATTTTAAGACCGTTCGGTCGTCATTCGTGCTTATTTCGAAAGCATCCATTCTTTGATAAGTTAATGTCCCAACGGGGCCTTGGATCGCTCGGCGATCTTCGATCGTGCCCTTCGATGGCATTTAAGTAGATCGTTTCGCGACCTCACCGTGATGGGTTATTACTTAACCTTTGGGCCATTTCCGATGGCACTCGACGAGATCGCTTCGACGACCTAGCATTGTTGGGCCATTTTCGATGGCACTTTCGGTTGGGACCGTTCGATTGTCGCTCGATTCGCATCGTTCGACGATCTAAGGTTTGCGGGTTTTAACCCTTGGGCCATTTCGATGGCACTCGGTTGGGACCATTTCGATGGTCGCTCGATTTAGATCGTTTCGACGATCTGATTAACTTCGATAAGTCGTCGATCGTTCCTTTGCCACGGGCAATCTTGAGCGACCGGTCGTACATTCTTGCGAGAAAGTAAAGAACACATCATGTTTTTAAAGTGTTTGTTGACCAATGATCGTGATGACTCGATTTAAAGTGTTTTTCTGCATTCCATGTTCTGGGGATAGTCGCCCCATTCATGGTTTGCAGCTCGTATGCCCCCTTGCCGGTCTTCGTGATGACTCGACACGGACCTTCCCAATTTGGCGCCGCCTTCCTTGGCGTGCATTCTTGTTTCCCACGTCGCCCGTCTTAGAACGAGGTGGCCGACCGAGAATTCCCTCTTTTGAACTCGGCGTTGTACCGGCCGCGCCTTCTGCATTTGATCAATTGCTCTCTTAGCGAAGCTTGGGCGCAGATTCTTCAATTAAGTCCAACTCTTCCGGATAGACTGGCGTTGTCAACCACTGTAGGGGTTTGAAGTCCTCAATTCGGCTCGCCCATTTCTATGGGTATCACTGACATCGATGCGTACACCAATCGGGCGGCGACTCCGGCCGATGAATGAGGGGTCGTCCCGTGAGGCCCATAGAACGGATCGCAGCTCTTCGACCGATTCCTCTTTTCGCTTCATCCGATGCCGCTTCAAACCACGCAGAAATTACCTGGCTGCCGCTTGGCTTGGCCGTTGGTTCGAGGTGTTCGACCGAGGTGAAACGCTGTTTCACCCCTAAGTCGGCCAACATTTCTCTGAATCTCTTGTCTGTGAACTGGGTGCCGTTGTCTGTTATCAACTGCTGGGGAATCCCAAAACGGGCTAGCACACACCGTCCGAAGAACTTGCTGACTTTGGCCGATGTGATTGTTGCAAGCGGCTCGGCCTCGATCCACTTAGTGAAGTAATCTACTGCCACGATCAAGAACTTGAAGCGGCCCGAGGCGGTGGAAATGGGCCTAGAAGATCCATGCCCCACCAGGCGAACGGCCAAGGTGAGACAAGACTTTGTAACTCTGAGGAGGGTGCAATGTGGACATCAGCATGCACTTGGCATTTCTTGCACTTCTGAACGAGTTTCTTGGCGTCCTCGTCCATGGTCGGCCAATAGTAGCCGGCCCTGAGAGCCTTTTTTGCAATGGAACGAGCGCCCTGGTGACTCCCACAAACACCTTCATGAATGTCCCTCAACACATGGTCGGCTTCGACCGACGTAAGACACCTTAGCAATGGAGAGGAGAATCCTCTTCTGTACAACCTTCCTTCTATAATGCAGTACTTGGTCGCTCCGAGTCGACCAACTTAGCTTGCTTTGGATCGCTCGGCTCTTCTCCTTCCACAATATACCTCGGGATGGGGCGATCCAATCGAATCATACGACACATAGAACGCCAACGATCGACTTGGCTTGGTTGAAACGCTCGGCCTATTTAATGTTTCTTGAATCACACTTCTATGATTCCTCGGAGTTTTGGTACTTGCCCGACTTCGACGGGATGATATCCGCTTCAACATTTTCGGTCCGAGGCACATGTACCACTTTCACTCTGGCCGAATCGCTGAGCGAGCTTCTCTCACTCTTGCTAGATAACTTTTCAAAGACGTCGTCTTTAGCATCATACAATTCTTTGATGCGTGAGACTACGAGTAGGGAATCGATCCGAGCTCAACCCGGTCAACATTGAAGTCTGGCAGCCGCAGTCGCTATACACGCCTCATATTCGGCCCGATTGTTTGAAGTGTGGAACGCAAAGGTTAAAGAGACTTCACAAAGCAAGGCCTTCGAATTCTCTAGTATTAGGCCGGCCCCCACTCCCTTGCTATTAGACGACCCATCTACGTGCAAGATCCAGGTCGTTCCAGCTTGATCTTCTGGAGTAGGAGTCATTTCTGCTATAAAGTCGGCCAATACCTGTGCTTTTGCGGCCGATCTAGATTCAAATTTGATGCCAAACTCACTGAGTTCTACCGCCCACTTTATCATTCTTCCCGCCAGGTCTGGCCGATGAAGGACTTGCCTGATAGGCTGGTCGGTCCTTACCACGACCTGGTGGGCCACAAAGTAGGGTCTCAACCTTCTAGCAGCTATTAGAAGTGCAAGGGCAAACTTCTCTATCTTCTGGTATCTCAGTTCGGGCCCTTGGAGTACTTTGCTTATGAAATAGACCGGATTCTGCTTTAGATCGTTTTCTCTAACTAGCACAGCACTGAGAACTTCTTCTGTTATGGCCAAGTACAGATATAACGTCTCGCCCGGTAACGGCTTGGTCATGATCGGCGGGCTAATCAAGGCTTGTTTTAACTCATCCAATGCTCGCTGGCATTGCTCGGTCCACTCAAAATCCACTTCCTTCTTCAGCAGTCTAAACAGTGGAAGCGACTTGCAGGCCGCTTTGGGGATGAATCTGGATAGAGCGGCCACCATACCATTTAACTGTTGTATTTCTTTTTTCGATGTGGGCGGCCTCATATCGGCGACCGCCCTACACTTTTCAGGGTTCGCTTCTATCCCTCTTTCAGTCAGGTGAAAACCCAAGAATCGTGCGCCTCACTCCAAAGGTACACTTTTCGAGATTAAGTCTAAGCGAGTTCCTCCTAGCTTCTTCAAATATTTCTCCGAGGTCGCCACGTGATGCGGGTCGGTTACGCTTTTAATGATCATGTCGCCCGATACACCTCGAGATGCGCCGATCCGTCTTTTAAAAATCTTGTTCATCATCCATTTGGTAGGTCGCTCGGCGTTCTTGAGATCCGAAGGGCATCACCTTATCTTGAAAATTTCCCGATCGGTCATGAAGGCCGTCTTGTGCCGATCGGGCGGATACATCGTGATCTCGATTGTATCGAGTAAGCATCCGAGAAAAGACGAGTAGTTTGTAGCCCGAGGCACCATCGACCCGACTTGTCAATGTTGGGCACAGAAAGGCATCCCGGGCATGCCCTGTTTAGATCAATATAGTCCACACACATCCTCCATTTTCCATTCTTCTTTTTTTTTAAAGACGACGCGTTGGACACCGGTCGTGTATTTGATCTCTTCTATAAAATTGGCCTTTATGAGGTCCTCAGCGGCCTTGGCGGCTTCGAGATTTTTCCTCGTTACGAGCACGTCTTCTTTGAGCGACCGGCCGGCCCCTTCATCGACGGAAAGTTGATGGCGAGCCACTTCGATAGGGATGCGGGCATGTCCGATGCACGCCATGCAAATAGGTCAAGATAGTTTCTTAAGCCTTCGCATAAGATCTTGCTTCACTTGCTGCTCGTAGGTCGCTCACCGAAGCTTCACCGCGTTTTGGATGGGTCGTCACCCAATTGAACGCGTCTTCCAACTCTCCATGAGGCTCTGGTCTTATCAGCCTGTGCTTCAATTCTCGAGCCAAATCACCATCATTGTCTTCTGGGTCGCTATCTGGATCATACCGAGCATCCAAATCGACATTGACTTGATGGCCTTCACTAGTGCTTTGAGCGTTCGGGCCACGATCTACCTCGTCACATATTTCTTGGTATAGAGCGTGGCTTCTTCTTCTTCGATTCAAGGTCGGCCGCCAGGGTAACTACTTGGTCGTCCTTGCTATAGAATTTCATTTTTAGATGCACCGTCGATGTAACGGCCTCTAGCTTACCCAAAGTCGGCCTACCAATAATACATTGATAGCAGGATTTGAGGGGGAGTACAAGGAACGCCGTCCCGACCGCCCCGCATGCAGTACTATCCCGATGTCGTCACCAAACGTGACCATCACTCGATCGTTCCCAACGGATGCAGTCGTCACCCCATTGAACCTGTTAGAGGAGTAGGCTCGGCACGGGAATTATCTCGCTTCGATCAACCTTTATCTTGTCGATCAAGCCTTCAAACATTATATCACCGAGCTACCTTGATCGACCGTGATTCTCTCGCATACGTGTTTGCCATGCTTATACGATTACAAAGTGGAACATAGCTATTAGGTTTGCCGTCGTACAGGTCGCTATCATCGAACGAGATGGGAGGTCTGCTCGAGACCGGTGGTGGTGCTGAGGTGGATGCAACCATTAACAATTCGTCCCACTTTCTCTTAGTGGCTTTATTAGATTCCCTGCGATCCAGGGGGTTTCCACCATGAATAACCATCGCAACATTACGGCCTCTGGACTGCCGAGTGTCACGATCTTCAGATCGATCCTTGTTTTGGGTGCCTTCTATGGCCGCCCTTTCTTTCTCCGGATCGGCTTCTTTCGGCTTCTCGAGGTCGGCCGCCTTCCTCCGGCTCACATACTTTCCCAACTTGCCTTTCTCGGATCGGCTCTTCGATGTCATCTTTAAAGGGCCATCTGATCGTTGGTATCGTGCCCCTTACTCTTGTGGTAGCGGCAGTATCTTTTTGCCTGGATCGTGCCCCCTTCTTGAGCACGAGTGGTTCAGGGGGCTTAACTCCCACAAACTCATTATTTCGACACTCATTTGTAGATCTGCGCAATGGAGGTGTTGAGTCGAGTGCGATGATCGAACTTTTTGTCTCGAAAGTCGGAGCCGATTGTCGCGGCGACCTTCATGCCCTTTGGCCGCTTGTCATTTTTTCTTCTTTAGGTCGCGGCGCGGACGGCCTTTCTCGCTGCGAGTTTCTTCATATCGCATGTGGACGTTAGCCCTTGTCGAAGTGGCCGAGATCCTCGTAATGATTCAATGTAAACTCTTCAACGAATCGGTGGTCCTGGTCGAATACCCCGCTTGAGATATTTCAACTTGTCCTTGTCGACAAGTCACGAAATGCACTCACCTCGATGTTAAACCGGCCGATGTAATTGTCTCAACGTCTCATTATCTCCTTGAACAACGAGTCCAAGTATTCTTCATACGGTATTGGCGTGGTTTGCGGTGTAGTGAGACAAGAATATTCTAATCAGTCGCCCCACAGGAGATGGTATTGGGCGCAAAGACTCCCACCATTCCAATGCTCGCCGCCCAACGACCGGGAAAAAGCCCGCATTTCATGGTCGGTCCCAATTCCTTGTAGCGGTAAAGTAATTATTGAAGTAACGGAGATGCTTGTGCGGATCACCTCTACCGTCAAACTTGTTGAGGTTGGGCGCTTGCGAGATCTCTCGGAATCTTATAACGCTCGATCTCCTCGAGAACGGGCCATGTTCATTCCCGAATGCCGTTCGACCCAAAGGGTTGCATTGCGAGGCATGCCTCGCTGTCCCAAGCATTCCATAGAATCCTCCGGATGGGCGGTTGGCGGTAGGCGAGGATGCCTTACGGGCCGCCGCTTTGGCCTCTCCAGGCCGATGCGTAAACGTCCCTAATTCTTCCATTTACGTACTCTTCCGCCTCTTCACGAGAATCCCAAGATCCGCTTCTCGACCGAGCGTGACCGGACGACTCATTAGAGGAGTATTCGTGGGCGAAGCGGCGGCCGTGTCGTCGGGGCGGTAGGCTGGAATCTTCATAGTCAGCGGACATTGAGCGGCGTCTCGGCGTTCTGCTCGCCGGCGACTGCGTGCCTGCTCGCTTCTTCCGCCGAGAATGATGAGTAGTGCTCTCTCGGCGTGAAATGCTCCCGCGCGAGGAGGAGCGGTGTCTTCGCCACGGCCGGCGGCGAAGGCGAAGGTTCTCCGTCTTTCCGCACGCGGCGCCCGAATCGAACCTCTTTCATACCGGGAGATGAGTGCATCTCGTCTGCGATCACTTGATTCTTGTTTTGCAAGATCCGCAAAACGGCTTGAGTAACATGGTCCAGGTAGAGGTTCACGGATGCCCGCTTCAATCGGCTCGGGCGGTAGGTCTCCGTGAACGGCCGGATGGATCTGGCTGGAGGACCGGTCCACACCGATTTGTGCCGCAGAAGGTTCTTGTCGTGGAAGTCCTTGAGATTCATGGATCAGACCGCCACGCTTCCGGTCTGCTGGCCGGTCTCGCCGGAGGGATTGAGTCGAGAAGTGGCCAGCGTGCGGGGCCGTCCGCGTGGAGCCATAAGAGAGGTAGGATAGCGCACGCCTCCCATCGTGGTCGCCAATTGATCGTACCTTGACCAATGAAGTGTTGAAGTGTTTGCCGCTTTCGCTCGATGGGCGGTCGTTGAGAGGTTGAAAGGACCGGTCCCCGGCTTCGCGCGTTGAGCACCTCGGGTGGTACCTGCAAAGACACTCCGACGATCTAGTGAGAGGTCGCTCGGGCAGATAGCACAAGGTTAGAGAACGTACCTGATGCCATGTGCGAATGGCGTATATATCTGAGTGATGTCCGACCGTTATGCGAAGATTTCGGCCGGCGAGTGCGCTCAAGCGGCGTGTATGGCCGATCGAGATGAGATGGTGGGCCGCAGTCCAATTCGCTATTGCGATCCCTCGTATTTGCTAATACACCCAGGAACAATTACTATTGTAAAGGATACTTGAGTTGTATTTTAAATGTGTAATTAATTTCTTAATATAGTAAATTAAGTTTTAACTTTCCCACTACTTGAAACATTAACTATTATTAACATTGAGATAATCTTGTCGTCAAAGAAAAAAATTGAGATACCTAGCTTAAAATAACTAATTACACCATAATGTTGAGTTATATTTTAAATGTATAATTAAATTCATCATAGTGGTTTTAGGTTGATATTAGGATTTAACTTTCCCACTGCTTAAACATTAACTACTTATGATTAAGTTATCTTTTTCGGTGAGAGAAAAAACAATTGAGATGTCTATGTTTAAATAACTATTTTAAATGTATAATTAAATTCATATTAGTTGTTTTAGTTTAGTATTAAGTTTTAACCTTCCCACTACGTGAAACATTAACTACTATAAATATTAAGATAATCTTGTCGTGAAAGAAAAAAAGATTGAGATACCTACCTTTTATTTGTTAAATTAAGGCATCCTCTGCACGCGCAACTGCATAGACTAATCCCCTGAGGTACTGAGATCCATTTAAGGAGTTGGCATCTCCCACTAGATATTTTTTCATACGCACCAGTCAGGGATCGAACCCTTCACCAAATGATTAAGGAGTCCAAGTATACACACACACACACACACACACACACACACACACACATATATATATATATATATATATATATATATAAGCATGCAAAATCTGCAAATCGAATAATTTCCGATCCCTGACTAGTGCGTATGGAAAAATATCTAGTGAGAGATGTCAACTCCTTAAATGGATCTCAGTACCTTGAGGGATTAGTCTCTGCAGTTGTGCGTGTAGAGGATACCTTAATTTAACAAATAAAAGGTAGGTATCTCAATCTTTTTTTCTTTCACGACAAGATTATCTTAATCTTAATAGTAGTTAATGTTTCAAGTAGTGGGAAGGTTAAAACTTAATAATCAACTAAAACAACTATTATGAATTTAATTATACATCTAAAATAGTTATTTAAACATAGACATCTCAATCGCGTTTTTCTCTCACCGAAAAATATAGCGTAATCTTAAGTAGTTAATGTTTAAGCAAAGGAAAGTTAAAACCTAATATCAAACTAAAACCACTATTATGAATTTAATTATACATTTAAAATAGAACTCAACATTATGGTGTAATTAGTTATTTTAAGCTAGGTATCTCAACATTTTTTCTTTCACGACAAGATTATCATCAATCTTAATAATAGTTAATGTTTCAAGTAGTGGGAAAGTTAAAACTTAATACTAAATTATGAATTTAATTACACATTTAAAATACAACTCAAGTATACTTTACAATAGTGATCAATAAAGAGAAAGTCACCTTTACAATATATATATATATATATATATATATTGTAAAGGAGACTTGCTCTTATTGATTACTATTGTAAAAAGGATCTTGAGTTGTATTTTAAAATGTAATTAATTTCTTAATATAGTAAATTAAGTTTTAACTTTCCCACTACTTGAAACATTAACTATTATTAACATTGAGATAATCTTGTCATCAAAAAAAAAATTGAGATACCTAGCTTAAAATAACTAATTACACCATAATGTTGAGTTATATTTTAAATGTATAATTAAATTCATCATAGTGGTTTTAGGTTGATATTAGATTTAACTTTTTCATCGCTTAAACATTAACTACTTATGATTAAGTTATCTTTTTTGGTGAGAAAAAACAATTGAGATGTCTATGTTTAAATAACTATTTTAAATGTATAATTAAATTCATATTAGTTGTTTTAGTTTAGTATTAAGTTTTAACCTTCCCACTACGTGAAACATTAACTACTATAAATATTAAGATAATCTTGTCGTGAAAGAAAAAAAGATTGAGATACCTACCTTTTATTTGTTAAATTAAGGCATCCTCTGCACTTGCAAATCGCATAGACTAATCTCGAGAGTCTCGAGATCCATTTAAGGAGTTGGCATCTCCCACTAGATATTTTTTCATACGCACCAGTCAGGGATCGAACCCTTCACCAAATGATTAAGGAGTCCAAGTATACCACACACACACACACACACACACACACACACACACACATATATATATATATATATATATATAAGCATGCAAAATCATAAATCGAATAATTTCCGATCCTCGATAGTGCGTATGGAAAAATATCTAGTGAGAGATGTCAACTCCTTAAATGGATCTCAGTACCTTGAGGGATTAGTCTCTGCAGTTGTGCGTGTAGAGGATACCTTAATTTAACAAATAAAAGGTAGGTATCTCAATCTTTTTTTCTTTCACGACAAGATTATCTTAATCTTAATAGTAGTTAATGTTTCAAGTAGTGGGAAGGTTAAAACTTAATACTCAACTAAAACAACTATTATGAATTTAATTATACATCTAAAATAGTTATTTAAACATAGACATCTCAATCGTTTTTCTCTCACAAAAATATAGCGTAATCTTAAGTAGTTAATGTTTAAGCGAGGGGGAAAGTTAAAACCTAATATCAAACTAAAACCACTATTATGAATTTAATTATACATTTAAAATAGAACTCAACATTATGGTGTAATTAATTATTTTAAGCTAGGTATCTCAACATTTTTTTCTTTCACGACAAGATTATCATCAATCTTAATAATAGTTAATGTTTCAAGTAGTGGGAAAGTTAAAACTTAATACTAAATTATGAATTTAATTACACATTTAAAATACAACTCAAGTATACTTTACAATAGTGATCAATAAGAGAAAGTCACCTTTACAATATATATATATATATATTGTAAAGGAGACTTGCTCTTATTGATTACTATTGTAAAGGATACTTGAGTTGTATTTTAAATGTGTAATTAATTTCTTAATATAGTAAATTAAGTTTTAACTTTCCCACTACTTGAAACATTAACTATTATTAACATTGAGATAATCTTGTCGTCAAAGAAAAAAAATTGAGATACCTAGCTTAAAATAACTAATTACACCATAATGTTGAGTTATATTTTAAATGTATAATTAAATTCATCATAGTGGTTTTAGGTTGATATTAGGATTTAACTTTCCCACTGCTTAAACATTAACTACTTATGATTAAGTTATCTTTTAGGTGAGAGAAAAACAATTGAGATGTCTATGTTTAAATAACTATTTTAAATGTATAATTAAATTCATATTAGTTGTTTTAGTTTAGTATTAAGTTTTAACCTTCCCACTACGTGAAACATTAACTACTATAAATATTAAGATAATCTTGTCGTGAAAGAAAAAGATTGAGATACCTACCTTTTATTTGTTAAATTAAGGCATCCTCTGCACGCAAGCATCGCGCATAGACTAATCCTCGAGGTAATCGAGATCCATTTAAGGAGTTGGCATCTCCCACTAGATATTTTTTCATACGCACTTTTGATCGAGGATCGAACCCTTCACCAAATGATTAAGGAGTCCAAGTATACCACACACACACACACACACACACACACACACACACACACACATATATATATATATATATATATATATATATATATATATATAAGCATGCAAAATCTGCAAATCGAATAATTTCCGATCACGATAGTGCGTATGGAAAAATATCTAGTGAGAGATGTCAACTCCTTAAATGGATCTCGCATGCACTTGAGGATTAGTCTCTGCAGTTGTGCGTGTAGAGGATACCTTAATTTAACAAATAAAAGGTAGGTATCTCAATCTTTTTTTCTTTCACGACAAGATTATCTTAATCTTAATAGTAGTTAATGTTTCAAGTAGTGGGAAGGTTAAAACTTAATACTCAACTAAAACAACTATTATGAATTTAATTATACATCTAAAATAGTTATTTAAACATAGACATCTCAATCGTTTTTTCTCTCACCGAAAAATATAGCGTAATCTTAAGTAGTTAATGTTTAAGCAGTGGGAAAGTTAAAACCTAATATCAAACTAAAACCACTATTATGAATTTAATTATACATTTAAAATAGAACTCAACATTATGGTGTAATTAGTTATTTTAAGCTAGGTATCTCAACATTTTTTTCTTTCACGACAAGATTATCATCAATCTTAATAATAGTTAATGTTTCAAGTAGTGGGAAAGTTAAAACTTAATACTAAATTATGAATTTAATTACACATTTAAAATACAACTCAAGTATACTTTACAATAGTGATCAATAAGAGAAAGTCACCTTTACAATATATATATATATATATATATATATATAGTGGGGATCAACTTACTCCAAGAGTAACTCTTGTAATGGTACTCCACTTAATATCTCTTTGTAGACATCAAATTTTATCGATCTAACCATTGAATAGTTTCATATTATCATGATGATCATGCATACCAAAAACTATTGAAATTGAACATCCGTAACTATAGAATCCTATAGTCACTATTTTACTTGTATTTTTAAAAGCATAATATACGTTGAATTGAACTTATTTGATCAAGTATAAAACTTTTTTATAATTTTATAAGAATTTTCATATTTGATCTACTCAATTAGAACTATGAATTTAATGGTTGGATCGGCAAAATATAAAGTGTATGAAGAAATATTAAGTGGAGTAACTCTTACAAGAGTTACTCTTGGAGTAAGTTGATCCTACCTATATCATATATATATATATATATATATATATATATATATATATATATATATAAAAGCATGCAAAAGCTGCAAATCGAAAGGAAAATTAGGTGGTCCACTCAATCCTCCATTTGTTCTCTTCTCTTGAAGCACAAAAATACTAAACCAATTAATAACCAAAGCAAACCATGAAAGCTTTGATTCTAGTCCTCACGTTCTTCTGCATCATCGTTGCCTTCTCCCAGTTGGGCCAGGCAACCCGAACACTAGTGGCTCAACCTCAAATGAAAATGAATGAATCTTCCACGTTGAACCAAGCCCAACAATACGTAAATTTTATACACTCACTTTCTTTTTTCCTTTTTGAAATGGGCTTTTTACTTTATATTCCTCATTTTTTTTCTTTCCAATTTATTACGCTTATCATATTTAAACATGCACGCATTTTAACTGCAGAATCATACTAAACTAGTTGGGACATGTTCTTATCTGATAAAACTATATACCAGCTGCAATTCTCCTTACGATGCCAATGATGAAATCTATATAGTATTTGGAGACGCCTATGGCACTCAGGTAGGTATCTTTCATTTTTCGTTCATTTGTTAGCAACGTTCTATTATAGTTCTCTCTACAACCCTATAATAGAAGTTCGACTCAATTATGGTTGTTGGAGTTAGCAAATGACAACAAAATTTATGTTTGACGCAGATTACTGCTAAACTGGAAAATGTTGCCGGTGCGAACTTTAAGCCGTGCATGATAAGTGAATTTAGGCTCATCCACAGAGAATGTATGAACAAAATATGCAAACTAGGCTTTAAAAGGAAAGGCAACGATGGTTGGATGGGAGAGAAAGTCACTGTATCTGACTTTAACAACCCACTTGTTATGTTTTACTTCGTCGGATTAATTCCCGATGATGGGAAAGTCCATGGCGATGGCATTTGTCAACAAAAAGCCTCACTATGGTGACAACTTCAATAGTATAATGAATGGGTTATTGATAACATCTTCTCTTTTCTACTCACCTTACATATACAAAATTATTCACTTCTTACTCTTTGTTTATTAAAATAATAATTGTAATATCCCAAATTTTTAATCGTCATTAAAGATTAAGGATATCGTTCAAATGAAAATCAGAGATTGCGCAAAGTGGTTTAGGACCGAACTAATTGACTTCGACTCCCAAATGACCTAGAATGATTAGCCATGATTATCCAACTATTGCACCCAAAAAATCCGGAAGGATCTCTCGAGAAATTCATTGAAGTCGCCATCAATATTTAATTATAAGGGAAAACATTGAAAAATCACTTTAATAAGAAAACGGTCTTGAAAACCAGATTTTGAGTTCGGGAGTCGATTATGCGTGGGGAAGGTATTAGCACCCTACAACATCCTTTCAAAAAAGGTTACCTCTGATTAGTTGTGCGAAACAAAATTAACTTTGTAAATATTTATTTCCCTTTTTTTCAATACTAAAGTGAGTAGAAAAAGACTTCATAAAAAATTGATTGTTTTTTGTATTTTTGTTGAAAAACTAACAAAGAAACATTTTAGAGAAGACCTAAAAAGGTTTTTATTATTGCACTTGGATGATGTGGGCCCCCACTGCTCCTACGTATCTCGGGCAGTAGAGAATCAAAGGCTACGAGTGCTTGTGTAGAAAATATTTGTGTGTTGGTATTTTTATTATTTAAATATTTTTAAAAATTGGATAGGCGTTCCAAATGACCAAACAAGTAAACTCAGAGTGGTCATCACTAATAACCCGCTTGAAAACTCAAAGTTGTTACTAACGATCAAACAAGTTAAACTCGTAATGACCATTAGTAACAAATTATTTTTTGAAGTGAATTTGATTATTCAAAAAGGAGTTGTTTTAGGGGTGTAAAAGTAAAAATACGATGTTATTTAGTTTGCATGGGATAGTATAATTAAAAGTGCAAGTGCGAATAGCAGAACCAGCTTTAGCTTCACCTTCCTTGGGCTCTTAAAAAGACAAGAGTCTACAAAATGGGCTACAGGTAGTAGTACCTACAACTTGATTTTTAAGTATTCGCACTCTATAAGAAGCTCGTGTAGTTAGTCGGGCCCGACTTCCAGCCGTTGGGAGTCGCCTTGTTATGCTTGATAGACGTCTGCGATGCGACCTCGGGATATCCGAGGCGGGTAGAAATAGATTAGTGTAGTCAGATCTCGGAGTGATTTAGTGGCGCATCCTCATATGCTGATGGTCCGGACGAAGAGTGAAGAGAGGGCAAGTTACATTCCACCCCGGAAGCCAATCTCAAAAGAGAGCCGATGGACGTACCAATACGTGCTCTCGAAGGGTCTCGCCCTGCTCAAGTCAACGATAACAATATCTCGCAAAGTCAAGCTTTTCGGTCCTCGCCGAGGTCGGAAAGGCAATCTTCGCCGAGTCTTAAGGACGATATCGAGGCGACGCCCCGCCGCGGTCTTTCGGGGCTTGTAACCATAGAGAACCATGCCGAGCCCGTCGAGGACTTGTATGAATGGGTGTCAACGAAGTTTGCAACATTCACGCACATTTGAAACCGAAGAAGCTCGCTTCCATCTACGAGAAGTCCTATTTGGATCAACCCAGGGAGAAAAATGGAGGATAACCCTTATGCCAGGAGGTTCGGTGCAGGCAAAATGAACACAACTACTTCGTGTATTTTTCTATGGGCGGCTTTGAAGGTCATTAATGTCCGACTTCGCTGAATTCTTTTCAAAAGCAAAGTCTTTGAGATACCCGAGAGTAGCTTCGACGCAGCTATTATTATTTGGCGAATCGTTGGGGGTTTCTTAGGGATTCGAAGTGGCCATGAGGTACCTTGGCAGAAAGCATCACTCGGGTATTTTTCATGATGTTCAACGTTTCTCGTAAGGTGGAGGTCGGCGAAGATGGGAACAGGTATGGTCACATCCATTTCAAGAACAGATCCGACTAATCTTACTTTTTCCCGGCGAATGACTCAAACAAGAACTTCAAGGGGAATTTCTTCTTCGTGCAAGCTGTGAATATGGCGGCGAAGAAATCGATTGCCGAGGTCCGAGATGGGAAGCTGGTGAAGTCCCACTTTCCGTTCAGTTGGAGCCGTGCACACCACTTCACAAGTAAAAACTTATGGACAAGTGGGGAAAATTGCTGGGCAAGAGATGGATGAAGCTCAACTACGGACTGATGTTTGACGAGCTGGCTAAATCCAAGGCCAAGCTTAAAGAGCACTTAGATAAATGTAGTTTTTGTTTGCGCATTCGCTTAAGTTTGTTTGTTGATCGGGTTGTTTCTGATGTTGACTTAATTTGTCCAGGTAACTTGGACAAACTTTAGAAGAGATGTTCACGGGTCTAATGTTGACCTTGTTATAGAAATCCCGAAGGTAGCAGGGAAAACCAATACGCTGCCAAGGCAGGAGAGCGGGTCGACGTCTTTTCAGGACCCGAAGCAGCAAAAATCCAGAACCACTTCAAGCGCCATTAAAGGCTCGAAGCTGAGCTCCGACCAGCCCTCAAAAAGAGGAAAGAGCAAGAAAAGTCTACTCCAGACGCCGTGATCCAGAAGGTCTGAGATGGACTGGCCGACCTGGACACCGAGAGCAGCGGCGGCAAGGCCCGGTAGGCCAAGCCGCAAAAAGATAAGAGACAAAAACACAAAGAGAAGGCGGTCGAGGAAGTGACCGAGGCTGACTTTGCTGCCGTGGCTAAAGTCGCCAAGTTAGGGGCCGAGGCCATAAAGAAGATGAAGGCTGCAGTTTCTGAGAATACCCCTGCCAGGCTGGAAGGTACGTATCTCGAGATTAAAGAATATAATCGTTACATTGAAGTCAGGCTGGCCCGGACCCGAGAAGAACTAAAACACGTTCGTGGTTATTGGTTTACAGAGTTGCTGAAGGAGAATCGCCTGCTGCAAGAGGAATCTGACAAGAACGTTGACCTGCTGAAGCGGCTGACCGAGGCAGAGAACCGAGCCACCGAGAACAAGAAGAAAGCTGCAAATCTAGCCAAGGTCGCTGAGGAGCTGAAATGACTTAGGAGGACCTGGCACGGGTGCGCAATGAGGCCGAGGACGTCGAAGTTAAATCCAAAACTCTGATTCGAAATGGAGAAGAAGTTCGGGAAAGTCGAAGATGCCGCGCCAAGATGGCCAAAATAGGCTACACTCGGTGCTTATCCTAGGCTTTGGTGCTCGAGCCAAACTTGCAGACTCAGTACATGCAGCCCCTTCACCGAGTGGTGGATGGTGATGCGAAAATTGATCTAGAAGAACTTGCAATCAGCACACGTGACAACCAAGAAGTTAAGGGCGTGGGATCCTTTGCTAGCCATCATCAAGAGCTGAGTTTAATTACTTGGATATTTTAAATCATTTTATCACCAATTTAAATAAATCAACCTTTCATTTGGTCGATCGGATTACAAAGGAGCAATAAGGAGAATTCAAGGCAACTCTAGAACTTCCAAACCATCATGAGAAAAGAAGTTACATAGCCGATGGAATAAATTACTTGTTTAATTGTCTTTTCATTTCCAGCTTTAATAAGCTAAGTTAGCATCCTTTGTAAGCTAACTTCACCATATAGTTCGACTATATATATGCCTTGTATTCGGTCTTTGAAAAATAAGAAATCGATTCAAGAAACATAGAATTTGTGTCTACATTTTCGCACTGTTATTTGCAAGCGTCGTCTTGAAAATAATCCGATTAGCTCAATTGGTGTTGAGTGCTAATCTCTTTGTTAAACTATTGGTGTAGTTTAACATTGCCTATCCCTTTCTATTTCACAAAAACAAAAAACTATCCAAAACACTTAGCCTAAAAATGACTAATATGGGGTTGTACCTAGTACATTCGGTATTAGTTGTTTGCTTCGCTACCCTTACGAATTAAGCACTAGAATTCGTATCATTTGTGGTATCGAGCTTCGGCTCAATCCTTGTTACGTGACAATGGTGGATTTCAACAGCGATGATTTCTTGGACAAATTGCGTGAAGCCTTAAGAAGCGTCGGTGTGGGAGATGATCGATGGAGGACTAGAAGGGGTGAACCACGCCCAAACGTGGATGAAATCACCGAGCTACACGAATTCAATGGCGGCAAGGCACGGAGGTTTATCCGGAATGGGAGCGTAAGATCGATAGAATGTTTAATTTCAAGGATCTTGACGATGAAAAGCGTTGTAAGTATGCTATTCTCAAACTTAGCAAAAGTGCATCATTGTGGTATGAGGTTTGAAGGCTCAAAGAATACAAGATAGGAAGGAGAAAATCGGTTCTTGGGAGTCCCCCGAAAAGAAAGTTGCGCAAAAAGGTATGTGCCATCGAACCACAGATTGAACTTGTATAAGAAGATTTCAGATTTAGTACAAGGCAAAATGAGTGTTGCTTTAAAGTACCTTGATGAATTCGAAAACCTATGTTTAATGGGTGAGTTGGAGGAAAATGAAGAGCAAAAATGAGTCGTTTTCTTCGTGGTCCGAATAAGAACATAGCCTTTCTTTGTTGAGCTATGTGATTATACCGATTTCGATACTTTGTGTACCTTGTGCTTAAAAATTGAAAATCAGAATAAGAGCAGATATAATCTTTGGAAGTTCAAGTGGTTGGTCCAAGAAAGGTGTGTCGAGTGGTGCAAATGCAGCCCTAGCACTAAGCCAAATGTGACTCAACCAAAGCAGATGAACCTACTTCTAAAACAAATCTAGTCTTTCGCACCCAAAGAGACTAGCCCGTCGAAGGTTAGGTGTTTTAAGTGTCAAGGCTTTGGAAACTTTGCTAGAGCTTGTCCTAATCAACGAGTCGTGACCCTCGTGAGAAGCGGTTAGCATGCGTGATGAGTTGGTTAAGGAAGGGAAGAATCGTGGCAATGTTGACATGGATGGACCTGAAATTGTTGAAGACGCCGAGGATGAGGTAGAAGAATATGGACCTCCCATCTATGATACTTTGGTGCTTAGAACTACATAAGCTAAAAGCGCACCCTTGGATGGGGATCAAGGGATCGATTTTCTACACTAAGTGCCAAGTGAAGGACAAGTGGTGTAGTGTCATTGTGGATGGAGGTAGTTGTACCAATGCGACTTCAATCGAAATGGTGTCTAAGTTAGGATTGCTCACAATAAAACATCCTAGACCTTATGCATTACATTGGTTGGACAATGGGAGTAGTATAAAAGTTACAAGCGAGGTTCGTGTGGGGTTAACCATGGGGTCTTATGTTGATGAGATCGTGTGTGATGTTGTGCCTATGGATGCAGTCACATACTTTTGGGACGCCCTTGGCAATTTGATAGAGATGTGATGCATAGGGAAGATCAAATGAGTATGAATTGAACTACAAAGGTAAGAGGATTGTCCAAACCTATGGCATCAAATGAAGTCCTGCTCCATGACTACAAAAAGAGGTAAAAGTCCTAGCCTCACTATGTTTGCTACTGAAAATGAAGAAGAAAATGCTATTGATAATGGTGAACTAGTTTACATGTTGGTTGCAAAGAATGCTAAACAGATGATATTGAAACTCCTCTCAAACAACAATTGAGGTCGTCTTGGATAAGTATGAAGATGTGTTTCCAAATGAGCTACCAATTGGTTTGCCACCTATTCGTGGAATTGAGCATCAAATTGATCTAATTCCGGAGCTCCATTACCAAACAAGGTCGCTTTATAGGTGTAATCCGGAGGAGACAAAAAGAGTTGCAACGGCGCAAATTGAAGAATTGATCGAAGCAGGGGTCATGTGCGTGAATCAATGAGTCCAAGGCATGCTAAATGGGTTGAATTTCTTCAATCTTTTAATTTCTCTTCAAAATACAAAGAGGGTAAAAGTAACGTGGTGGTGATGCACTTTCAAGGAGATATGCTTTGATTTCAATTCTCAAACTCGTTTACTTGGTTTTGAGACTTTGAAAGACTATTATAAAGAGGATGTAGATTTTGGTGATATATACTCTAATCGTGAAAATGGGGCATGTGGAAGGTACATAATGCAGGCGGATTTTTGTTCAAAGAGAATCGGCTTTGCATCCCAAGGCATTCAATTCGTGAGTTGCTAGTTCGTGAGGCTCATGGTGGAGGTTTGGCTGGTCACTTTGGCATTACAAAAACTCGAGATTTTAAAAGAACACTTTCATTGGCCAAAGATGTTAGGAGATGTGCAAAGGTCATTAGCAAGTGTGTTACTTGTCATATGGCAAAGAGTTCTTTCAAACCAGAGCATATATTCCTTTACCAACACCTAAAGTGGTCCTTGGATGGACGTGAGCATGGATTTCATTGTGGCTTTACCCGCACACAGCGAGGTAAGGATGCTATTATGGTGGTGGTTGATAGGTTTTCAAAGATGGTACACTTTGTAGCTTGTCACAAAACAGATGATGCTAGTAACATTGCCGATTTGTACTTTCGTTAGGATTATGACGCTTATATGGGGTTCCTAAAACTATTGTTTTCGATCGTGATTCAAAGTTTTGAGTTATTTTTGGAATACATTATGGAGGAAATTGGGTACTAAGTTACTCGCTTAGTACTTCCCATCACCTCAAACCGATGGGCAAACAGAGGTGACTAATGGAACTCTTGGTACTTTCTTCGCGTGGCTTGGTTAATAAAACTCAAAAGGATTGGGATATGAAGCTAGCTCATGCTGAATTTGCCTACAATCGATCCCCACATATGCTACTAACCATTCTCCTTTTGAAGTTGTTTATGGTGTGAATCCTTACTTGCCATTAGATTTGATTGTTATGCCAAAGGAAGAATTAGTTCATCCAGATGTTGAGGCCAAACTCAAATCAATGTTGAAACTACAGGAGAGCAAGTACAAGAAAGAATCAAGATCAGTAATGAAGCCTACAAGCAAAAGTCTAAGAATAAAAAGCCTAAGTTATTCAACGAAGGTGATCTGGTGTGGGTCCATTTGAGAAAGGAGAGATTCCCAAGCAAGAGAAAGAATAAGCTCATGCACAGAGTCGATGGTCCCTTCAAGGTTATATCAAAGATCAATGACAATGCCTACAAGATTGAGTTGCCCCGGAGAATATGGAGTGCATGCTACCTTCAATGTTGGAGATCTCTCACCATATTTGGATGATGATGGTATTCAAGAATTGAGGTCAATTCCTTTCAAAGGGGAGGATGATGCGAAAATTGATCTAGAAGAACTTGCAATCAAGACACGTGACAACCAAGAAGTTAAGGGCGTGGGATCCTTTGCTAGCCATCATCAAGAGCCGAGTTTAATTACTTGGATATTTTAAATCATTTTATCACCAATTTAAATAAATCAACCTTTCATTTCTTCGATCGGGTTACAAAGGAGCAATAAGGAGAATTCAAGGCAACTCTAGAACTTCCACCATCATGAGAAAAGAAGTTACATAGTCGATGGAATAAATTACTTGTTTAATTGTCTTTTCATTTCCGCTTTAATAAGCTAAGTTAGCATCCTTTGTAAGCTAACTTCAGCCATATAGTTCGACTATATATATGCCTTGTATTCTGGTCTTTGAAAAATAAGAAATCAGTTCAAGAAACATAGAATTTGTGTCTACATTTTCGCACTGTTATTTGCAAGCGTCGCCTTGAAAATAATCCGATTAGCTCAATTGGTGTTGAGTGCTAATCTCTTTGTTAAACTATTGGTGTAGTTTAACATTGCCTATCCCTTTCTATTTCACAAAAACAAAAAAACTATCCAAAACACTTAGCCTAAAAATGACTAATATGGGTTGTACCTAGTACATCTAGATATTAGTTGTTTGCTCCGCTACCCTTACGAATTAAGCACTAGAATTCAGATCATTTGTGGTATCGAGCTTCGGCTCAATCCTTGTTACGTGACAATGGTGGATTTCAACAACATGATTTCTTGGACAAATTGCGTGAAGCCTTAAGAAAGCGTCGGTGTGGGAGATGATCGATGGAGGACTAGAAGGGGTGAACCACGCCCAAACGTGGATGAGTTCAAAATCACCGAGCTACCCGAATTCAATGGCGCGGCACCGGAGGTTTATCTGGAATGGGAGCGTAAGATCGATAGAATGTTTGATTTCAAGGATCTTGACGATGAAAAGCGTTGTAAGTATGCTATTCTGAATACGAGATAGGAAGGCTCAAAGAATACGAGATAGGAAGGAGAAAATACGTTCTTGGGAGTCCCTGAAAAGAAAGTTTCAAAAGGTATGTGCCATCGAACCACAGATTGAACTTGTATAAGAAGATTTCAGATTTAGTACAAGGCGAAATGAGTGTTCTTCGAAAGTACCTTGATGAATTCGGAAAACCTATGTTTAATGGGTGAGTTGGAGGAAAATGAAGAGCAAAAATGAGTCGTTTTCTTCGTGGTCCGAATAAGAACATAGCCTTTGGTGTTGAGCTATGTGATTATACCGATTTCGATACTTTTGTGTACCTTGTGCTTAAAAATTGAAAATCGTAATAAGAGCGGATATAATCTTTGGAAGTTCAAGTGGTTGGTCCAAGAAAGGTGTGTCGAGTGGTGCAAATGCAGCCCCTAGCACTAAGCCAAATGTGACTCAACCAAAACAGATGAACCTACTTCTAAACAGGTCTAGTGTCGCACCCAAAGAGACTAGCCTCGTCGAAGGTTAGGTGTTTTAAGTGTCAAGGCTTTGGACACTTTGCTAGAGCTTGTCCTAATCAACCAGTCGTGACCTCGGAGAAGCGGTTAGCATGCGTGATGAGTTGGTTAAGGAAGGGAAGAATGCGTGGCAATGTTGACATGGATGGACCCGAAATTGTTGAAGACGCCGAGGATGAGGTAGAAGAATATGGACCTCCCATCTATGATACTTTGGTGCTTAGAACCCATAAGCTAAAAGCGCACCCTTGGATGGGGATCAAAGGATCAGATTTTCTACACTAAGTGCCAAGTGAAGGACAAGTGGTGTAGTGTCATTGTGGATGGAGGTAGTTGTACCAATGCAACTTCAATCGAAATGGTGTCTAAGTTAGGATTGCTCACAATAAAACATCCTAGACCTTATGCATTACATTGGTTGGACAATGGGAGTAGTATAAAAGTTACAAGGCGTGTGTTCGTGTGGGGTTAACCATGGGTCTTATGTTGATGAGATCGTGTGTGATGTTGTGCCTATGGATGCGAGTCACATACTTTTGGGACGTCCTTGGCAATTTGATAGAGATGTGATGCATAGGGAAGATCAAATGAGTATGAATTGAACTACAAAGGTAAGAGGATTCAGGTTGAAACCTATGGCATCAAATGAAGTCCTGCTCCATGACTACAAAAAGAGGTAAAAGTCCTAGCCTCACTATGTTTGCTCTGAAAATGAAGAAGAAAATGCTATTGATAATGGTGAACTAGTTTACATGTTGGTTGCAAAGAATGCTAAACAGATGATATTGAAACTCCTCTCAAACAACAATTGGAGGTCGTCTTGGATAAGTATGAAGATGTGTTTCCAAATGAGCTACCAATTGGTTTGCCACCTATTCGTGGAATTGAGCATCAAATTGATCTAATTCCGGAGCTCCATTACCAAACAAGGCTGCCTATAGGTGTAATCCGGAGGAGACAAAAGAGTTGCAACGGCAAATTGAAGAATTGATCATTAGGGTCATGTGCGTGAATCAATGAGTCCAAGGCATGCTAAATGGGTTGAATTTCTTCAATCTTTTAATTTCTCTTCAAAATACAAAGAGGTAAAAGTAACGTGGTGGTCGATGCACTTTCAAGGAGATATGCTTTGATTTCAATTCTCGAAACTCGTTTACTTGGTTTTGAGACTTTGAAAGACTATTATAAAGAGGATGTAGATTTTGGTGATATATACTCTAAGCGTGAAAATGGGGCATGTGGAAGGTACATAATGCGTATGGATTTTTGTTCAAAGAGAATCGGCTTTGCATCCCAAGGCATTCAATTCGTGAGTTGCTAGTTCGTGAGGCTCATGGTGGAGGTTTGGCTGGTCACTTTGGCATTACAAAAACTCGAGATTTTAAAAGAACACTTTCATTGGCCAAAGATGTTAGGAGATGTGCAAAAGGTCATTAGCAAGTGTGTTACTTGTCATATGGCAAAGAGTTCTTTCAAACCAGAGCATATATTCCTTTACCAACACCTAAAGTGGTCCTTGGATGGACGTGAGCATGGATTTCATTGTGGCTTTACCCGCACACAATGAGGTAAGGATGCTATTATGGTGGTGGTTGATAGGTTTTCAAAGATGGTACACTTTTGTAGCTTGTCACAAAACAGATGATGCTAGTAACATTGCTGATTTGTACTTTCGTGGGATTGTACGCTTACATGGGGTTCCTAAAACTATTGTTTTCGATCGTGATTCAAAGTTTTTGAGTTATTTTTGGAATACATTATGGAGGAAATTGGGTACTAAGTTACTGTTTAGTACTTCCCATCACCCTCAAACCGATGGGCAAACAGAGGTGACTAATGGAACTCTTGGTACTTTCTCACGCGTGGCTTGGTTAATAAAACTCAAAAGGATTGGGATATGGCTAGCTCATGCCGAATTTGCCTACAATCGATCCCCCACATATGCTACTAACCATTCTCCTTTTGAAGTTGTTTATGGTGTGAATCCTTACTTGCCATTAGATTTGATTGTTATGCCAAAGGAAGAATTAGTTCATCCAGATGCTGAGGCCAAACTCAAATCAATGTTGAAACTACAGGAGCAAGTACAAGAAAGAATCAAGACTGTTAATGAAGCCTACAAGCAAAAGTCTAAGAATAAAAAGCCTAAGTTATTCAACGAAGGTGATCTGGTGTGGGTCCATTTGAGAAAGGAGAGATTCCCAAGCAAGAGAAAGAATAAGCTCATGCCTAGAGCTGATGGTCCCTTCAAGGTTATATCAAAGATCAATGACAATGCCTACAAGATTGAGTTGCCCGGAGAATATGGAGTGCATGCTACCTTCAATGTTGGAGATCTCTCACCATATTTGGATGATGATGGTATTCAAGAATCGAGGTCAATTCCTTTCAAAGGGGAGGGATGATGCGTAAAATTGATCTAGAAGAACTTGCAATCAAAGACATGCGTGACAACCAAGAAGTTAGGGGCGTGGGATCCTTTGCTAGCCATCATCAAGAGTCGAGTTTAATTACTTGGATATTTTAAATCATTTTATCACCAATTTAAATAAATCAACCTTTCATTTGCTTGATCGTTACAAAGGAGCAATAAGGAGAATTCAAGGCAACTCTAGAACTTCCACCATCATGAGAAAAGAAGTTACATAGCCGATGGAATAAATTACTTGTTTAATTGTCTTTTCATTTCCAGCTTTAATAAGCTAAGTTAGCATCCTTTTTGTAAGCTAACTTCAGCCATATAGTTCGACTATATATATGCCTTGTATTCGGTCTTTGAAAAATAAGAAATCGGTTCAAGAAACATAGAATTTGTGTCTACATTTTCGCATTCAAGATTATTTGCAAGCGTCGTCTTGAAAATAATCCGATTAGCTTCAATTGGTGTTGAGTGCTAATCTCTTTGTTAAACTATTGGTGTAGTTTAACATTGCCTATCCCTTTCTATTTCACAAAAACAAAAAAACTATCCAAAACACTTAGCCTAAAAATGACTAATATGGGTTGTACCTAGTACATTCGGTATTAGTTGTTTGCTTCCGCTACCCTTACGAATTAAGCACTAGAATTCGTGATCGCCCTTGCTTGATTGGGAACTCCGTCTCATAACTTTCCTCGACATCCTGCGGAAAATGCTTCCTCGAAACTCTCTCCACGAACCTGGCCACGGCGTGATCTCCTCGTATGCGACCCACAACCTCTCCTTTGGTCTGCAACCGCAGGTCCATGACCTCCTCGGCTAAATTGTAAGTACCACATCCCCCGACTTTACTTTTTCGTCATTGGGATCCGTCACTCGGAAAGATCCTCTGCGATTTCCTTCCAACCGTGCAATAAAACCACATGCGGATTATGCCTTGCCGCTCCCTTGAAGGTAGGAGGTTCTCCTGCGAAATGTAGCGAGGCTACGGTCGCAACATTCTCGCCAACATCTCTGCTGGTTCCCCTATAACTGGGCTATGGCTTTATGAGTACCAGCAATAGCGGCATCAACTCTCCCAGCCATATCGACTGCTTAACTGCAACATGAACAACAATTCAGAAATAATTTAAGAACACCTAGTTGTCATGCAAATATAATGACAGGACAGACACACTTTTGGTCGGACAGCCAGGAACTTTTGCTCTGATACACTCATTGTAACACCCCATTTCTAGACGGGCAAATTAAATCAAAAATCAGAGTATAAAAATTACGTTTCTTAATTGAAAACATCCAATAGGATGCTACTGCTATATCTCTTTAAAACCAGCTACGACAATCGGCTGACTCATTAACAACGGTTCAAATCGTAACACCATAAAATAAACTGCGTGGGAATATAATTTCACATAACGCAGCGGAAAAAATAAACCATAATCTCAAAAAAGTTAAATTAGTAGTCTCAAACAATACATATAAAGGCTCGACAATGAGCAAAGCAGATCAAACAAAAGTTTATAACCCGTCCCTAGAGTGCTGCATGTATCAGAGGCGGGGCGACTCACTTCTGGGAGTAGTGAAGCGTAGCGAAGCCTTCATGACTCGCCATTTGTGGTAAACAACACGAAGGGTGAGTCTCGAACTATATAATAAAAGTGATAATAAGCAAATATAGATACCATCATAGCATCACGCACGAGCCACGATTTCTGACACACAAATCAAACCATTCATTAATCAATAGCACTCATGCGTTTATGGAAATGTATGCAATACGCATTCATGCATGTAGTACCAGATTGTCCCCGTGGTATAAGTATAATTCTCAAATTGAGTCCTCATGACTGCGCCCCGTAGCCTAGCCCTCGTAGCCTCACAATCGATTTATAAGCGTCGCGACATCGCGTAAGAATGTATGCATGAGACTCCATGAACACAACCACAAGCACATTTACAATATCACTTCATATATTATTTTTCTCACCTCATATTTAATCTCGTTTATAGCCACTCATGGCTCTAGCTCCCCATGGCTCATGCCCCCATGGCATCCTCAATCATCTCGGTTACTAGCTCAACATACTCAAGTCCCAAGGACTATTCACAATTAGAGGACTAGCCTCACTCGTGGACCTAAACCACCCTTTAGGACTAAAAGCGGCCACCTAGGGACCAAACTGTCACCTGTGGACCAAAACAACACTCACTTAGGCACAGTGCAGCACTAGGCGCCATTTTCCCACATTTCGCGCCCGGTGCAACACAAAGACTAGCGCCGGCTTCGGCTCAATTTGGCGCCCCTGTGGCAACACTGCCCACGGCGCCACTTTTCTAGCAACTGCGCCTCTGGGCAACATGTCCTGAGCATACAAACTAAGACACCTGACCGAGACACGCCTCGCGACACAGCGAGCGCCTAGCGCCTGCAGTGAAGCTCTTGTTTGGCGCCCACTTTGACCCAACACACAGCGAAGACATGCAAAAGGAAACCACTGAGCCAAAATGTTTAAAATTGTTTTTGGGCAGGTGAATACAAAAGATGGCACTGGTGAAATATGCCCAGAACTCTAAATTCCACTTGTCATTCACCCCCAAAGCACACATATAGCGCCTCTGCACTACCCACCAGACATCTCCCAAATGACACATGCAAAATCGGAACCACTCGAGCCAAAATGTTTAAAATTGTTTTTGGCGGTGGAATACAAAATATGGCTCAGTGAAATATGTCTAGAACTCTAAATGTCACTTAGCCCACCCCCATGGCGCACACATATGGCGCTGCTGCACTACTCCACTTGACATCTCTAAGGACACGTGCAAAACTAAAACTACTCGAGCCAAAATGTTTAAAATTGTTTTGGAAGGTGTGATTACAAAATATGGCTCGATGAAATATGCTCAGAACATCATGTTCCACTCAGATTACTCCCATATGTGCACGTGAATGCGAGGTACGTGGCGCCATATCCCCAACAAATCGGCGCACGGGGACAGCAAGAACACGCACACGACATCTTAGCAGCCGATCGGGCGCGTATTTCCAAAGAACTTGGCGCCAGTAAAGGCACCCAAAGACACAAGCACAAACCCAAAGATGTGAGCGAGAATCTCAGCGCCATTTTCAAAGATTATGGGCGCACGACAAGATAGCATTCTCGTGACAAACCCACAACACACTTGTGAAGTGAAATGCATGAGCAGCATAAATCCCAGCAATTTGGCGCCCCAACCCAAAACCCCAAATTCTCCAAATTCTCCCAAATCAAATCACTCCATAATCACTCTAATACTCCTAATTTCATATTATAACAATCAATTTCATGCTCAATCATCAAACACATCACAAATCACTTAAAATCACATGTTATAAACCCTAATTTAAGCCCTAAATCGATTTCAACATGCAATTCATCAAATTCATCAACACAATTCAACCAATCAATCAATTAACACCAAATAGACTCTATGACTCCTATACAACCTATTATACCCTCTATTATAGAGTGAGACTCCCTTACCTTATTTCAACCGGTAGAAATTCCTTCTCCTTGAGTCACGTGCAAAAACCACCGCAACAAAAGCTCCTTTCTTTCCTCTTCGAGTAGTGCGATCTACTCTTCTCTCTTCTCCTCTAGGTTGCTCTAGCTCTCTCTTCCTTTCTCTCTCTCTTTCGCTTTTTTTCTTTCTTTTGCAAAGTGGTGCGAATTGCACTACTCCTCTGAGCCTAAGTCATTGGGGCTTTGGGCTCTGGGCCAATCCTTGCGATTCTTAAGATTTCCAATACCACTCCCTTCAATTAAATAAAATACCAATTTATAAAACACTATATTATAATTTAATATAATTAAAATAGTGCAACACTTAAACAATTTAATCAATTACTTAAATAAATTATTTGTGGTGTTACAACTCTCCTCACTTAGGAAATTTCGTCCTCGAAATTCATACCGATTCAAATAACTCTGGATAAGACTCCGCATCTTGCTCTCCGGCTCCCAAGTCATGCTCTCACCACGGAGCCTCCCCAACCACACTACCTCGACTAAGGCAATGTCTTTCCTCTCAAGACCTTCACTTCTCTATCATCAATCCTCACCGGCATAGTCTCTGCTAAAGGAGGTTCTCACGCACTCTCCACATCATCCATGTGAATCACATGGGGACAGTTCGGGGAATATACTCAAGCCGTGACACGTGGAATACATCGTGCAGTTCGAAAGATTAGGTGGCAAGGCCACCCTATAAGCAACCTTTCCAACCCTCTCGGTGATTTTGATGCGGTCCAATAAACCTCGAGTTAACTTCTTTGCTTTCGAGGCACGCCCAACACGACCATAGGCGTGACCTCGTGAACACATGCTCACCGACTGAAACTCCAAGTCTTTCCTCCTCCTATCATGGTAACTTTTCTGCCAGACTCACAGGACTCTTTCATTTTCTCTCGATCACTTTCACCTTCTCCGTAGTCTCCTAACCAACTCCGGTCCAAGAACAACACTCGCAGGACTCATGCCAACACAAAGGAGTTCTACACCTCCGCCCATACAATTGCCTCAAAAGGAGCCATCCCTATACTCGAATGATAGCCAAGTTATTATAAGTAAACTCAATCGCTGGGAGATGTGTATCCCACGCACCTCCTGCTCTAGCACACAAGCTCTCGTAAGGTCCTCCAAGGACTGGATGGTTCTCTCTGTCGACCATCACCGAGGATGATAAGTCAACTCAACCTCACTGACCCCAATGCCTCCTCGCAAGCTTCCCAAAACTCGACGTAAACCTTGGGTCTCTATCCGATACAATACTCTTCGACCCCATGTAGCTTCACAATCACTGCATATAAATCTTAGCCAACTTTGGCACGGGATAGGTGATGTTGATAGGAATAAAATGGGCAGACTTGGTCAACCTATCCACAATCACCCAAATAAGGTCAAACCTCTCACGTTGTTTGGCAACCCAAATACAAAGTCCATGGAAATGCTGTCCCACTTCCATTCCGGAATCTCTGCGGTTGCATCAGCCCGCAAAGCTTCGTGCTCAATCTTTGACTTACAGCAAGTCAAGCAGCATAAACGAATCGGTGCTACATCCTCTTCATGCCAAAGCCACCAAACCAGTTTCTTGAGATCATGATACATTTTAGTAGCACCTGGATGAATGGTTAACTTTCTCCTATGGCTCTCTCAAGTATCATTTTTTCAACTTCAAGATCATCAGAACACAAATTCTGTCCCCGGATCTCAACACTTGGGAATCCAACACGTAATCCCCATCTACACCGATCACCAACTACCAACAAATCAACGACTTTTCACATCCAACACGGGCGTCTCGACACTAACCAAGAAGTCATTCCCAATCCTCAAGATACCTAACTGACACTCACGGGGTGTCAATTCACAAAACAGGACTCCATTCCTCACCATCATACCGACATATGTAAAGTCTTGCTTTAAAGCATCGGCCACGACATTAGCTTTGCGGGGTGATAGTTCGTGAAATCATAATCATTTAGCATTTCTCTAGCCAACGCCTGCCTCATATTCAGGCTCATTCTTCGGTCAAACAAGTACTCAAACTCAGTGATCACCGAACACCTCGAACTGGGCACCATGTAGATAGTGCCTCCAAATCTTCAAAGACAAAAACAATAGCAGCTAACTCTAAATCATGAGTGCGATAGTTCTTCTCATGTGTCCTCAATCTGTCCGGGACGCATAAGCAACTACCTTCCCATCCTCGCATCAACACACCTCCCAAACCCATCTTGGAAGCATCACAAGATACAACAAAAGGTTGCTCCAGCACAGCAACACTACTGTAACACCCCTTATCTAATCAATTGATCTACTAAATTAAAATCGAGTTTCAAAATTCCACCTCAAAGGAGGGCTACATTTGATGATTTAAAAAGGAAAAAACAAATTCAATTAAGTTCAAACAAATGCACAAAGATTATACTAACATGTAATCATGCGCATCACATCTACAAAGGGTCTAAGCCCATAACATAAGGCACCTCGGCCATAACATAAGGCACCTCGGCCAAGAAGCATCAAGTCATAATACTTAGTAAAAGTTACAACAAAATGTGATAGTTTTAGTTCAAAAGACTATCTAGCGAGAAAATACACAAGATCAAAGAAAAGCACTAAAATCTACTACCCAACCTGAAAGGTTACACGACTGCACAGAGCAGCATACACAACCGACTTTGAGCTAGGCACAACCATCACTCATGAGTACCGCAAGTTGCCGACATGAAGCAACATAAAAGCAATTAGTGGTGAGTCTCTTAACACAAGTAATATAATGTGAAGAAGCTTTAAGGTTAGAGATAGCACTAAAAACACCCTGCCTTCGCCTAATACAAACACTCACGTATAGTTCAAATAACTACAACAATTATCAATCACTCAAAAACACATTAAATTATGAAATGTATGCATGTATGCAACCCAACCATGTGGCATTATGCAACGAGGTACCTCCACCGTTGTTATTTAGCCTATCGCTCTCCGTCGTTAACTTCGTGCTGTTATTTGATATGGAGACCAAGTCCTACCACATCGAGGCGAAACCTCCTCCGTCGTAATATGCACATGAACATGTGACTTCATGACAATGCAATCACACACCAATCAAACATAACGCATGTGAATGCTTGCACCGCTGTTCACCGCCGTTATTCGCCAACCCATTCGCTGCTCTACTCGTCGCTCACACCGACGTCCACACCATCTGCATACATCATCGGTGCTAAGGTCGACCCTACTACACCTGAGTGAGAATCACCCTGGACCTACAACCAACCTCCCAATCACCTCTAAGACTCCATTTAATCACCTCGGCACTCCATTTAATCACCTCGGCACTCCATAGTGGACTAATTGTCACACCGAGGACTGCAAGAACGACACTTAGGGACCACAATGTCACCTAAGGACCAAAATGGACTCTATCGCTCCCTTACTTATGCACATTTGGAGCTAAACTAGCACTCACGGTGGCGTCCCACAATGTGCTAGGCAACATTGGCGCTTAACATCACCTCGACACCATGTGTGTACTCCGGCTAACTACTCCAACTCTAAGATTCTACATCACCTCGGCACCTAGCTCACTTTGGCACCTCGGCATGTTACACGCAAACCCCTCAATCTCAGGTAGCACGCCTACGCTACGCACTCCTCCCACACTAAAATCGTCTAACTCATGGGGATTCACTTCTCTGCAGCATTCCCGGTTGGCCACCTACACTTAGGCATTTGGGCTGCTCCACCCTGGGACGCTACCTCTACCAGGACCCTGGCTCACTACCTCACACCCCGGTAACCTTAAGTAAACACCTACACTTCTGGTTTATGCGCCCCTACCCTCGCTAATGGTGTTTAGACACATACTCTCCCTCAAATTCACCAACAGACTCTCAACACTAAGACACTCTAGGCGTTGACTTCCTCAACCCGCTCACTCTCTCAAGTGAAGGCGCCGGTTCTGCGCGTAATAAGGCGCTTAACTCCCATTTTACTTCTTTCACTGCTCTGTTTCTTTACTTAAACCCAACATGCAACTCGGTTTAAAGATACCACACTCATGCACACTCGGATACTCCACTCCATTGGCTCCGATCCTCTCCCCTAACTCTACATGCAAACTCATTTTCTTCACACTACCCCGATTCACACTCTAATGCCTCACCATGCAATGTTCTCTTCAGACGTACCTCATGCACGCAGAGAAGTGTTACACTCCTCTCTCTTTCCCAACCGATCCATCATCATACCTCACCACAATTCACAAAGCAAGAGCAAAAATACAAAGAAAAACATGTTCAACAACACACAAAACACACATGCAAGGTGATCGTAACCACTCACACCAAAATACTACCAAGCACAAAACATTACAAGGATTAAAAGATCCCCTAACTCCGATTATAATAGTAGACACACCCTCTTCACTAGCAACTTCTAGGAATCCTTCAAGATTCAAATTTCACTCTTCCCTTTTCCTCTTGGTTTTCCACTTTGTTCTCTCTCCTCCTTCTCTAAGTCTCACTTCTCTCTCTACTTTCTCAATTTGGTAACTTGACTATTTTTAGAACAATGAGAATGGTCTCTACGAAGGCAACCATTTAACATGTCCTAAGGGACTTAAATGAGGCCTTGGCCTTATTAGGCAGTGGGCTTCCTCTACCCACACCCTTTACCTAACTTAGACATTTTCCTAAAAAGTAACAGCGCTCTTCCCTTACAGGTCAATTGAGTCAGCGGAAGGGCTACTTTAGAGAACCCTTCAATAAACCTCCTGCAGTAGTAACCACCAACCCCAAGAAACTCCCGATCTCACACCACGCACTTTGGGCTCTCCCACTGCAACACCTGCATCAACCTTGGCCGGGTCCACGGCTATACCATCACTCGAAATAATGTGACCGAAGTTAAGCTCACCTCACGCAAGCGTAACTCACACTTTGACAACTTGGCATACAAACTTCTTTTCTTTTCAAAGCACTCTCTAGCACTAACCTCAAGTGCTCAAGGCGTGTTCCTCCTCGGACTTAGAATACACCGGAATATCATCAATAAACACAACCACAAACCGATCCAAGTAGCTATGGAAGATTTGGTTCATGTACTCATAAACACCCCTGGTGCATTCGTGACACCAAACCGGCATTACGTAGTACTCATAATGCCCATACCTCGGCCCCGAACGCGGTCTTCGGATATCTTCATCCTTCACCTTTATCACGGTGATAACTCCGACCTCAAGTCAATCTTGCTAAAAACCTTAACACCCACCACGGTGGTCCATCGATCATCAATCCTCGGGAGAGGATATTTATTTTTAATAGTTACCTTGTTGATTGTTCGTAATCCACGCACAAACGCATACTCCCATCCTTCTTCTTAACCAACAAAACTGAGCTCCCCATGGTGACACACTAGGCCTCACAAGCTTCTTCTCAAGAAGCTCCTCTAATCGCTTCTTCAATCTGAATAACTCTAAGCCGACATCCTGGGTGCGGTGCCATGAGACATGTGCCTAGTACTCGTGCACAAGCTCAATCCCAAACTCAACTTCCTCTCTCGGTGGCACACTAGGAATCTCATCGGGAAACACTTCGAGGAACTCACACACCACTTGCAACCCATCAACTACTGGCTTGTTCTCGACATAGACATGACGCCATCAAAGCAAACAACCACCACCCTCTTTCATTACTCCACAAGAATCGCCACGTGACAAAAACAGACTCTTCCTCTTCTAAGAAGAAAAGCTATGAGACTTGTTGCAAAAGCTTGGTTGATGCACATGGCTATCTACTAACTACCCATACCTGCAATCACATCCAACCCACCCAAAGGTAAACCGTCGTATCAATCGAGAAAATCTCGCTAAAAGCGCAGAGGACACCTAGCACACATTGTAGAAGTAGTTACTAACCCTTGGCTTGGAGTGTGATAACCATCCTCTCTCCATAATGTAGATAAAACTAAATTCAATCTTTCACATGCATGTACAATAAAAAGAAGTGCGTAGCACCCGTGTCAACAATAGCCACTAAAGGCGTACCATAGATGAAACATGTACCTCTAATCTCATTGGGTCCTCTACAACCTTGCTAAGTGCAAATACTCTCCCAATAGACCTCTCTTTCTTTGGCTTGGTGCACTTGGAGCTAAAGTGACCCGCTTCAATTACTGATTGAAACACACAGCTTCCTTTACGATCACACTCCGGATGCCATGTGACCATCTTTCCCACACTTGAAGCATATCTTTCCCCGGACTTACAATCAAAACTCTTGTGACCCTGGCTTGCCACACTTGAAGCATACAATGTTAGCTGAGCATCTCCCCACTTAGCTTCTTGCCCTCGGCCGCAGACCTCTCTTACCTCTCGGAGACTGCTACCACAAAGATACCTGTGTTTACCTCACGCTAGATGTATCATATGGCTTACCCTCGTGGCCGAACTTACCCTGCGGTGTCTCATGACACCAGAGCTGCATTCTTGTCTTCCTGGCATAAATTCTGCAAAGAAGCCAACCAGATCAACGAAACACTGATCTTCTTACGATACCCGATAATGGCCTCGCTTGATATCACTCTCAACCCATTCTCAAATTTGATGCACTTCGAGAATTCAGACCCGGCCTCGGAATAGTCGCGGATAGAACTTGCCACTTTCAAGAAACTCGGATAAAGATACTCGCAGCAGACATACTCCCTTGCTTGGTTCAAGGAACTCCATCTCCTTCTTTCCTCGACATCCTCCGGGAAAGTACTTCCTCGAAACTCTCTCCCGAACACAAAGGCCCACGTGATCTCCTCATGTGCAGCCCACTAGCCTCTCACCGGGTCTCTAACCACCGTCATCGGCCTCCTCGGCTAGGGTGTGCGTACCCATACCCGACTTTTTCGCTCATCATTGCGATCCATCACTTCGAGAAGATCCTCTCGATCTCCTTCAACCATGCCATAGCTCCATCACGGATTGTACCTTCCCTCGAAGGTAGGAGGTTCTCCTCTCGAAATGTAGCCGATGCCACTGGTCCCGACATTCTCGCCAACATTCTGGCCGGTTCCCTATAACTGGGCTATGGCTTGCAAGGCCTCGGCAATAGCAAACATCAACTCTCCCTGGCCATATCAACCTAGCATCGCAACATGAACAACAATTGAGAACTAATTTAAGAACACCTAGTTGTCATGCACAATATGATGACAGCACACACTTAGTGGACGGACCAAACTTTTGCTCGATACCACTATTGTAACACCCCATTTCTACACACGGCAAATTAAATCAAAAAATGAGTATAAAAATTCGTTTCTTAATTGAAAACATCCAATGGGATGCTACACTTATCTCTTTAAAAACCACTCAACAATCATTTCAACTCATAACAACAAGTTCAAATCGTAACACCATAAAATAAACTCATTGGGAATATAATTTCACATAACGCAATGGAAAATAAACCATAATCTCAAAAGTTAAATCGGTAGTCTCAAAACAATACATATAAAGGCTCAACAATGAGCAAAGCAGATCAAACAAAAGTTTATAACCCATCCCCTAGGTGCTACGTATCGAGCGGGCATCGACTCGGGAGTAGTGAAGGTAGCAAGCCTTCACTCATGACTACCCGTGGTAAACAACAACGAAAGGGTGAGTCTCGAACTATATAATAAAAGTGATAATAAGCGGTATAGATACCATCATAAAGCATCACACAGTACGCGGTTCTAAACACACAAATCAAACCATTCATTAATCAATAGCACTCCATGCGTTTTGATGGAAATGTATGCAATGCGAGTCATGCATGTGGTACCCGATTGCCCCCATGGCAAGATATCATTCTCAAATTGAGTCCTCGTGACTCGCCCCCATGCTTTGGCCCTCATGGCCTCACAATCGCTTTATAAACGCCGCGATCGGGCAGCGTAGAATGTATGCATGAGACTCCATGAACACAACACAAGCACATTTACAATATCACTTCATATATTATTTCTCACCTCATATTTAATCTCGTTTATAGCCCTCATGGCTCTAGCCCCATGGCTCATGCTGATGGCATCCTCAATCATCTCGATTACTAGCTCAACATACTCAAGTCCCAAGGACTATTCACAATTAGAGGACTAACCTCACTGTGGGGACCTAAACCACCACTTTAGGACCAAAGCAGCCACCTAGGGACCAAGCTGGTCACCTAGGGACCAAAACGAGCACTCACTTAGGCTGGCGCAGCACTAGGCGCCATTTTCCCCACGATACAGCGCCCACGGTGCAACACGGACTAGCGCCGAGCTTCGGCAATTTGGCGCCCGCGGGCAACACGACCACTGGCGCCACTTTTCTAGCAATCTGGCGCCACAGGCAACACGGTCCTAGACACAAACTAAGACACTAACCGAGACACAGGTCTCGGACACATCGCGCTTTGCCTAGGTGCCTGGCAAAGACTGTTTGGCGCCCACTTTGACCCAAAGACACACAGTACAAGCAAAAGGGAAACCACTCGAGCAAAAATGTTTAAAATTGTTTTTGGGCAGGTGAATACAAAAGATGACACGGTGAAATATGCCCAGAACTCTAAATTCCACTTAGACCACCCCCTAGGCGCACACATATAGCGCCACAGAATTACCCACTAGGACATCTCCCAAATGACACATGCAAAACTGGAACCACTCGAGCCAAAATGTTTAAAATTGTTTTTGGGCAGGTGAATACAAAATATGGCTCGGTGAAATATGTCTAGAACTCTAAATGTCACTTGGCCCACCCCCATAGGCGCACACATATGGCGCTATAGAATTACCCACTAGGACATCTCCCAAATGACACATGCAAAACTGGAACCACTCGAGCCAAAATGTTTAAAATTGTTTTTGGGCAGGTGAATACAAAATATGGCTCGGTGAAATATGTCTAGAACTCTAGATGTCACTTAGCCCACCCCCATAGGCGCACACATATGGCGCTACAGAATTACCCACTTGGACATCTCTCTAAGGACACGTGCAAAACTAAAACTACTCGAGCCAAAATGTTTAAAATTGTTTTTGGGCAGGTGATTACAAAATATGGCTCGATGAAATATGCTCAGAACATCATGTTCCCTCGAGACCACCCCATATGTGCATGTGAGCGATTGCACACTGGCGCCATATCCCAACAAGCGGCGCCCAGACAATGAACATACGCACACAGATTCACGCTCTGATTACTGCTGGCGCCATTTCCCAAAGAACTTGGCGCCAGTGGCGAACACCCAACCTGCGAGCACAAACCCAAAGATGTGAGCGGTAACCTGATCGCCATTTTTCAAAGATTATGGCGCCGAGCGATAGCATTTCTGCACAAACCCACAACACACTCTCGTGAGCAGTAAGCGAGCGCATAAATCCTAGCAATTTGGCGCCCAAACCCAAAAACCCCAAATTCTCCCAAATCAAATCACTCCGTAATCACTCTAATACTCCTAATTTCATATTATAACAATCTTTCATGCTCGATCATCAAACACATCACAAATCACGAAAATCACATGTTATAAACCCTAATTTAAGCCTAAATCGATTTCAACATGCAATTCATCAAATTCATCAACACAATTCAACCAATCAATCAATTAACACCAAATAGAGACTCTATGACTCCTATACAACCTATTATACCCTCTATTATAGAGTGAGACTCCCCTTACCTTATTTCAACCGTAGAAATTCCTTCTCCTTGAGTCACGTGCAAAAACCACCGCAACAAAAGCTCCTTTCTTTCCTCTTTGAGTGGTGCGATCTACTCTTCTCCTCTAGGTTGCGCCGTTCTCTTCCTTTCTCTCTTCTCTCTTTTCGTTTTTCTTTCTTTCTTTACAAAGTGGTGCGAATTGCACTACTCCTAGAGCCTAAGTGTAACACCCCTTATATTCTACTAAATAATTAATTAAAATCGAGTTTTCAAGAACCTCACTCTCAAGGAGCATTACATTTCACTTTAAGAAACCAAACCAAACTATCAAGTTTATACACAGCGGAAATAAAACACGTTTTATTTAAAAATCAATATGTTACAATTCAACGGTGAAAACAAAACAACAACAACTACTATCCTACTCTATTTGGTGTCACACTACCAGAGCGGATACCACTGACTCAGAGAAGAAGGAAGAACCTTCGCTAGCTATCACTGCGAGTTGCCGACATGAGAAGCACACAAAAGCGAAGAGGGTGAGTCTCTAAACACATATAATAGAGGTTTATGATAAATATAATGCTAAGAATGCACTAAAACACCTCGGCTCATGTAATGAGATACAACTTAACAAGTCAAAACAACTCAAATACAATTGGCACATAAACAACTCAATTTCATCAACTCAACTCATAAACAACTCAGCTCATCAACTCAACTCATAAACAACTCCATTTCATAACAAGCAACTACATCATAATTCACACGAGTTATGCATGGAATGAAATGCAACCCAAACTCCAGGGGTATAATGCAACCCAAACTCCAGGTATAATGCATGAGGATCCATCTCTTTTAAACTATAAAGGTATGTCCGCCGCTAGTGATAATCGGGACAAAGTCTATCATATCGAGACCGGAAGTCTATATCAAGTCAGCGATGCATATGATTCATGAGACTCTATGAACAATGCATCACTCAAAATCAACCATATATTCGGTGACATACACACCATCTCCAATGTCATTGAGGCCAGAAGTCTACAATGCGCGAGTCCAAAGCCTATGTCCGTCCGCTAAATTCACCGGCATTACACCGTCACCACACGTTGCCTATTTCTCTTGGACAACCTCATAGCTCTAAGGCTATCGACCAACTCACAGGGCACCTCCACTCCTTAGGTAGTGAATCACTCCATCACTACAACTCGGTCACTAAAAAAGGTCCTCACGTCGCACAGGACTAAAGCGTCACTTAGGGACTAAACTAGACTACACCCAACTCGACTCAAAACAAAGTTGACACTAAATGTCACCACGGTGGCGCTTGGCGAAGAACTACTGACTGCTCTGCGTCAAAATAATCACCTCGGCGAGCTCCACGGGCACCTCGGCACTCACTCACTCGGCACCTCGGCACACTCTCGGGTACCCTCGGCACCTGCACTTAAGCACACGCTATACTAACGCCATAACGCTATCTCATCTTGCCACCTCACCAATACTCACCTCGGTAGCCCGTACTGGGTATCCCACTTTTAGCATCACCTCGTCCTCTACACTTAGGCACCTCTCACCCCTAAGCTTATGTTTCATCTCGTCACTCTAACACCTCGGTCATAGCTCTATAGCTACCGACCAACTCAACACTCAATACACCCAATTGTAGCTCAAAAGCTAACCTCATCACCCTCGTACTAAACATAGTGGACTAAAATGTCACCGAGGACCACAACGTCACCTAGGGACCAAGCGGACTACTCCATTTCAAACACTTAAGCGTTCTCAACCCCAACGGCCTCCCGGTTGCGCTGGCAGCGCGCTGCAGAAGCGTGGCCCAACGACAACTCGACACACTCTCCAGCAACTCGGCACACACACACCACTCAATCCCGGCAGACGCACTAAGCCTCCCTCTCGCACCATAAATCATCTCGGTATCTACACATATACCACAACTACCATACTTACTCCACCTCGATCATGACTCGGTGGTTTACACTACCTCGGCTCATCATTAATTACCTCGGCTATACCTACACTTGGAGTGCGCACTTCACTTTCAATGGCTTCCTCATGCGCCTCACCTTGGTTACTACACTTGGGATTACTATCCTCCCTCACTTCTACATCACCCGTCTCGGTTCACTTAGGAACAAGTCTCTATTCATTCACCTCGGTTTGCCATACCATCTCGCTGCAACCTCGGTTAAAGAACTACACTCATGTGTATAAATACACTCCATACTCCCAGTAATCACCTCGGTATACCTATGCTACACCTCGCAAGAACCACAAGTCGACACTCACATTGGGTCTTAACTACCCCTTACGCACCATCGCCTATGCTGCACCACTCAACTCGTCCTCTTCCACCCTCTGACTTACGTTGTGACACTTACGTTCTTCACGGATAAGCCTACTCGAGCAACTACACCTCGGTTTCTCTACGCTCTCATGCGCGCTAACCTTCCTCTTCCTTCCTTTGGGTACTTCTCCCTAAGATTAAACTTAAAAACGCTCTTTACTCCCACAATACTCACTTTGGGTTTGAGAGTATCCTCGATTCCCATTTTCCTCCCTTGGTTTCTCACATGACCAACTCACCAACAACCATCACAATCTTCACCCAAAGTGAAGTAAACACAACTAAAACATTCATTAAACACAAAACGCAACGGGGAAACAACTCTAAGTCCATTCACACACAACACTCATCATATACTCAAAATTATAAGTGAAGAGAGCCCCCTTACCTCAACTAGTTGCAGAAGATCACTCTCGACACTTCAACACAATGATCACTCACTAAAAAGCAGCTCTTCTTAGTCAATTCCAGCTCTTCCACGCCCAGTTCTCCTCCTTCTCTCTAGAAGCACTATTCCACCTACCCTTTTCCCTCTTACTTTCCCTTTACCTTTCTTGATATTTTCTTTGGAAATGAAATTCTCATCCTACGGTCCAGTCACTCTCTTTAAGCCATGCGTATGGGCTTTCAAGGAAACATTGGGCCTCTTAATCACTCATGGGCCTCTAATCTCACCTTTCTCTATTTACTTAAGCGCCTCCTAATAAAATAAACACTCTACATTGATCACTTAGCTTAATTAATAATGTTGTAAACCTTAAGTAACCCAATTAAATAACTAATTGAATTACTTTGAGGGTGTTACAACTCTCCCCACTTAGAACATTTAGTCCTCGAAATCTCATCAATTTCATGAACACTAAAGTTACACACGACTACCACATTACCATATAGATACTATTAGACATACATACTCTTAATAACAATTACTTTCACTTTGCTTGATCTCTCCCAAACTATTTCCAAAAATGCATGCTTTATCAATTTGCATGAACTTCCAAACTCTAAGTGCCAATCCTTATCTTTACATCTCCCCACTATTAACCCCAAATTAAAGACACACAAACCAAAGACACCCTCAATTAATCAAGTTGTAAGGAATATCATTAATAAACATGTACCTCTTCTCTCATAAACCACCTCTATCTGTCCTCATCCATAATCTATCGTACACTAAGTAACAGACCACACGCCCTACACTCTTACTCCTAAATAGTTATTCTAACCTGTAGGTTATCAAGATCCTGTTCGACTACTCAAACACCATCTATCAGATATAGGGATACTATACTCTCAACGACGATTTACTATTAGCTTACCCATTTAAGTTCCAATCTCACGGTGCTCACTTCGAACTCAACATCCTAACCTTACTATCACTTGAGCATGCAACCACATAACAATTACTTATTAACTCAAGTTTAATTCGACATAAACTCGAGAGAAAGTGATGAAAGCTAATCATTTAATTTTGTGAGATCACTTCTGCTCCTCACGAAACAAGCCAAACTTAAACTCATATATCTATAAACTTTCCACTTGCTCTATTTAACTTGATCTCGCTTATCCGAAACACCAACATTACGCTCTGCTGTAGCTAACAAAATTCAAAGCTTACGCATTCACCTTTGAATGACTAAGGTCAATTTCAACAGATCTCTTCAATAATTAAGTCCCCTTTGTACAAGGTCTCACTAGATAACAATTACTATAATTAATTGCAACCACAAACATATCTTTGGCTTCTAAAAAAATGTCTCTTCCTACTATTCGAACTTTTAATTCTTACACTCTACTTCATTTAGGTATCGTCCCGGTATTGTGAATCATTGTATTCACACTTACTACACACTGTTATTATATGATACTATACTAGCATATCTCAACTAGGATTAATACACTCCTACAACCTTTACATCGATTTACAAAATTGGGAAAACATGGTACTAACCCCTCCTCTAGTCTTTCTTGTTAACCATAGCTTGCTTTGGATTATTTCTCAATCTCATCACTATATTGGGCTGTTTTCTTGCGGACTAAGAATTATTCTACTCCTTTGCAAAACCGTAATCTATAAACTTAAATATAAATCACTATTAACATTTCAAGGCACTCGATCAAAAATTTTTAAATGATCCTATCGACTCACAATTTAAACAATCAACGAGAGAATACCAAAATTTCACCACAAAACCAACATGATTTTCAAGACACGACAACCTCAATATGATTGGTGAAATATTTCAAGCAACACGAGGCGGCATGGGCACGGGCATGGCGCCACGCCTGCGCGCAAGACTCACTCAAAGACACGCTGCAGCGCGGCTGTGACTTCGGCACCCAGTAGGCGCGCGAGCACGCCACGACCCCAGCGCGAGGGCACGCACCTTTCTAGCGCCCCACCCCCTCACACTGCAGCGAGGAGGCAAAGACGTACGCCACACGCCGGGACCGCCGTCCGGCACACGCGCTACGCCGCGGGCTTGCCGATTTGGCGCCCACATCCGAGACACACACCAAGCCACTCGGCACACCAAGTCAACACTACGCAGCGCACCACGGTACACACCCACACACACCTCGACATACAACACACACCACGAGTTCGACAATGGCGCCTCGAGTTCAACACCCAACGGTAGTAAACTAACTTGTCACCACGAGGACCAAATCATTACCTAAGGACTAAAGCGCGCGTCTTGGCCCAACCGGACTTCACAAATCCTCAACTCGGACGTACACACGGCACCCTAAAATAACACCCAAACTAGCACGGTAGCCACTGCGTTATTACGGCATTAAGCGCGACACCTCGCCACTACAATTTGACTCACCCACCATTCCACATAAAGACTTACATCTCGACAATGCTAGTTTAGACTTTCATCGTTACACCTCCTCCTTCTACACTTAAGCTTATATCGTCTCACTATATTTCAACAAACTTCACTCCAACTTACATAATCTACTCCTCGACAACTCCACCTCAACATACTTACACTACACTTCAACCTGACACTTGACTCGGTAACACTTAAAAAAACAACACCTATTATCATTCATCTGCTACTACCTCGATCACTCTAGGAAACCACATTTCTTCGTCTCTCAGCTCTCCCATTTTACTTTTGGTTGATGGCTCTGGTGACACCACACTTCTACCTACAACGCTCTTACCTTATCACAGAAACTCTATTCTCGTGGTCTCCACGGTCTCACTCCATTATCCCAACACCATTAATCTCACGAGTCATGGAGCTACACTATATCAATTACTTAAAGTACTAATGCTCATCTCTTACTTCATCCTATGTTCAAGCTACAGATAATGCCCTCCTCATCTCCGCATCTTATTCTTCTAAGACACCTAATTATCTATACATTAAGAGTCAAACAAGCTTACACTCACCACTCGATTATTCAAGTTGAAATTAATACATTTTCAAAATTTTATAATAACCACGAGTTATTGTCGCCTCTTTCATTGGGGATGAGTATTTGGGGTGATCGGTCCTCTACTCACTCGACCAATTACTTAAGGTCACAAAACTACGTCTTTTCAAAATTACACAACTTCGAAATTTTTACTTGTGAGTCTAAAGTGCAAGGCGTCGTCCACGACTCCCACTCTTTTGGCGTCGTTAAAACCCCTCTAATTACACATACCTCAATGTCACAAACAACGATCACAAACAACTACAAGCAATACTACATCCATCGGTCATATAATCTAATTACACTATCTCGTGAGACCATCCACGGTTGCAAATAACCAAACAAATTCTACAACAAAGTCTGCGTCGAAGATCGACAAAGGGACTCAAACTCTACATTGGACAACTTGGCGGGACGCAGGACGAGCGCTCTGATACCACTAATGTAACACCCCCTTATATTCTACTAATTAATTAATTAAAATCAGAGTTTTCAAGAACCTCACTCTCAAGGGAGCATTACATTTCACTTTAAGAAACCAAACCAAACTATCAAGTTTATACACAGCGGAAATAAAACACGTTTTATTTAAAAATCAATATGTTACAATTCAACAGCTGAAAACAAAACAACAACAACTACTATCCTACTCCATTTGATGTCACACTACCGAGAAGCGGATACCTGACTCAACGAGAAGAAGGAAGAACCTTCGCTAGCTATCACTGCGGAGTTCTTGGCATGAGAAGCAACACAAAAGCAGTAGGGTGAGTCTCTAAACACATATAATAGAGGTTTATGATAAATATAATGCTAAGAATGCACTAAAACACCTCGGCTCATGTAACACATACAACTTAACAAGTCAAAACAACTCAAATACAATTCAGCACATAAACAACTCAGCTCATCAACTCAACTCATAAACAACTCAGCTCATCAACTCAACTCATAAACAACTCAGCTCATAACAGCAACTACATCATAATTCACACGAGTTATGCATGGAATGAAATGCAACCCAAACTCCAGGGTATAATGCAACCCAAACTCCAGGGTATAATGCATGAGGATCCATCTCTTTTAAACCATAAAGGTATGTCAAAGTCAGCTTAGTGATAATCGGGCCAGAAGTCTATCATATTGAGGCCAGAAGTCTATATTCAGTCAGCGATGCATATGATTCATGAGACTCTATGAACAATGCATCACTCAAAATCAACCATCTCTTGGTGACATACACACCATCTCCAATGTCATTGAGACCAAAGTCTACAATGGCGAGGCCAAAGCCTATGTCGTCGCTAAATTCAGGCATTACACCGTCACCACACGTTGCCTATTTCTCTTGGACAACCTCAATAGCTCTAAGGCTATCGACCAACTCACGGGCACCTCCACTCCTTAGGTAGTGAATCACTCCATCACTACAACTCGGTCACTAAAAGGTCCTCACGTCGCCTAGGACTAAAGCGTCACTTAGGGACTAAAGCTGGACTACACCAACTCGACTCCTTAAACAAAGTTGACACTAAATGTCACCACGGTGGCGCTTTGGCGGCTGAACTCATTACTGCGTCAAAATAATCACCTCGCGCGAGCTCACGGGCACCTCGTTACACTCACTCGGCACCTCGGCACACTCTCGGGGTACCTCGGCTTTGCACTTAAGCACGCTATACTAACGCCATAACGCTATCTCATCTTGCCACCTCACCAATACTCACCTCGGTAGCCCGTACTTGGGTATCCCACTCTTAACCGCATCACCTCGTCACTCTACACTTAGGCACCTCTCACCCCTAAGCTTATGTTTCATCTCGACACTCTAACACCTCGTTCATAGCTCTATAGCTCTGAAACCAACTCAACACTCAATACACCTCCAATTGTAGCTCAAAGCTAACCTCATCACCCTCGTACTAAACATAGTGGACTAAAATGTCGCCGAGGACCACAGCGTCACCTAGGGACCAAGCAGACTACTCCATTTCAAACACTTAAGCGTTCTCAACCCCAAGCGGCGGACTCCCGGTTGCGCTGGCAGCGCCTTGCGCCAGCGTGGCTTCAAACGACAACTCGGCACACTCTCACGGCAACTCGGCACACACACCACTCGACTCGGCACCACGGGCACTAAGCCTCCTCTCGCACCATAAATCATCTCTGGTATCTACACATATACCACAACTACCATACTTAGTCCACCTCGATCATGGCTCAATTTGGTTTACACTACCTCGGCTCATCATTAATTACCTCGGCTATACCTACACTTGGAGTGCGCACTTCACTTTCAATGGCGTCCTTGCGCCTCACCTTAGTTACTACACTTAGGATTACTATCCTCCTCACCTCTACATCACCCATCTCGGTTCACTTAGGAACAAGTCTCTATTCATTCACCTCGGTTGCCATACCATCTCGGCAACCTCGGTTCAAACAACTACACTCATGTGTATAAATACACTCCATACTCTCAGTAATCACCTCGGTATACCTATGCTACACCTCGGCAACCACAAGTCGACACTCACATTGGGTCTTAACTACCCTTACGCACCATCGTCTATCTTTTGCACCACTCAACTCGTCCTCTTGGGAAGACCTCTGACTTACTGTTTGTGACAACTACGTTCTTCCGCAGTTAGCTACTCGAGCAACTACACCTCGGTTTCTCTACGCTCTCATGCGCTAACCTTCCTCTTCCTTCCTTTGGGTACTTCTCCCTAAGATTAAACTTAAAAAGCGCTCTTTACTCCACAATACTCACAGCGGGGTGAGAGTATCCTCGGTTCCCATTTTCCTCCCCTTGGTTTCTCACCCAACCAACTCACCGACAACCATCACAATCTTCACCAAAGTGAAGTAAACACAACTAAAACATTCATTAAACACAAAAGCGCAACTCAGGAGGGAAACAACTACAAGTCCATTCACACACAACACTCATCATATACTCAAAATTATAAGTGAAAGAGAGCCCCCTTACCTCTGACTAGTTGCGGAAGATCACTCTCGACACTTCAACACAATGATCGACTCACGCAAATGACTCTTCTTAGTCAATTCCAGCTCTTCCACGCCCAGTTCTCCTCCTTCTCTCTAGAAGCACTATTCCACCTACCCTTTTCCCTCTCTTACTTTCCCTTTACCTTTCTTGATATTTTGCTGGAAATGAAATTCTCATCCTACGGTCACTCTCTTTAAGCCATGCGTATGGGCTTTCAAGGAAACATTGGGCCTCTTAATCACTCATGGGCCTCTAATCTCACCTTTCTCTATTTACTTAAACGCCTCCTAATAAAATAAACACTCTACATTGATCACTTAGCTTAATTAATAATGTTGTAAACCTTAAGTAACCCAATTAAATAACTAATTGAATTACTTTGGGGTGTTACAACTCTCCCCCACTTAGAACATTTCGTCCTCGAAATCTCATCAATTTCATGAACACTAAAGTTACACACGACTACCCTGTTACCATATAGATACTATTCGACATATCATACTCTTAATAACAATTACTTTCACTTTGCTTGATCTCTCCCAAACTATTTCCAAAAATGCATGCTTTATCAATTTGCATGAACTTCAAACTCTAAGTGCCAATCCTTATCTTTACATCTCCCCTTTATTAACCCCCAATTAAAGACACACAAACCAAAGACACCCCTCGATTAATCAAGTTGTAAGGAATATCATTAATAAACATGTACCTCTTCTCTCATAAACCACCTCTATCTGTCCTCATCCATAATCTATCGTACACTAAGTAATAGACCACACGCCTACACTCTTACTCTAAATAGTTATTCTAACTTTTGTAGGTTATCAAGATCTGTTCGACTACTCAGAACACCATCTATCAGATATAGGGATACTATACTCTCAAATGACGATTTACTATTAGCTTACCCATTTAAGTTTCAATCTCTGGTGCTCACTTCCGAACTCAACATCCTAACCTTACTATCACTTGAGGCATGCAACCACATAACAATTACTTATTAACTCAAGTTTAATTCAGACATAAACTCGAGAAAGTGATGAAAGCTAATCATTTAATTTTGACAGATCAACTTCACGCTCCTGAAACAAGCCAAACTTAAACTCATATATCTATAAACTTTCCCTTGCTCTATTTAACCCAATCTCTTATACTGAAACACCAACATTACGCTCTGCCAGCTAACAAAATTCAACTTACGCATTCACCTTTGAATGACTAAGGTCAATTTCCAACGATCTCTTCAATAATTAAGTCCCCTTTGTACAAGGTCTCACTAGATAACAATTACTATAATTAATTGCAACCACAAACATCTTTGGCTTCTAAAAAAATGTCTCTTCCTACTATTCGACTTTAATTCATACACTCTACTTCATTTAGGTATCGTCCCGGTATTGTGAGAATCATTGTATTCACACTTACTACACTGTTATTATATGATACTATACTAGCATATCTCGACTAGGATTAATACACTCCTACAACCTTTACATCGATTTACAAAATTGGGGAAAACATGGTACTAACCCCTCCTCTAGTCTTTCTTGTTAACCATAGCTTGCTTTGGATTATTTCTCAATCTCATCACTATATTGGGCTGTTTTCTTGCAGGACTAAGAATTATTCTACTCCTTTGGCAAAATAAGTAATCTATAAACTTAAATATAAATCACTATTAACATTTCAAGGCTTTCGATCAAAAATTTTTAAATGATCCTATCAACTCACAATTTAAACAATCAACAGAGAATACCAAAATTTCACCACAAAACCAACATGATTTTCAAGACACGACAACCTCAATATGATTCGGGTGAAATATTTCAAGCAACCACAGGCGGCATGGGAGCGCGGGCATGGCGCCACGCCTGCGCGAGACTTCACCGGCACAGCGCGCGCCAGGCCCGACTCGGCACCCGGCGAAGGCGCGCGGAGCACGCCACGACCCGAGCGCGAGGCACGCGCCTTTCTAGCGCCCGCACCCCTCACACGCGGGAGGCAGCCACGGCCGCGCCACGCCGGGACCGCCCGTCCGGCACACACGCTACGCCGCGGGCTTGCCGATTTGGCGCCCACATCCGAGACACACACCAAGCCACTCGGCACACCAAGTCAACACTACATAGCGCACCACGAGTACACACACACACACCTCGACATACAACACACACCCGAGGTTCGACAATGGCGCCTCGAGTTCAACACCCAGCGGTAGTAAACTAACTTGTCACCACAGGACCAAATCATTACCTAAGGACTAAAGCGCGCGTCTTGCCCAGTGGACTTCACAAATCCTCAACTCGGACGCGTACGGCACCTAAAATAACACCCGAACTAGCTTGGTAGCCACTGCGTTATTACGGCATTAGCGCGACACCCGGCCACTACAATTTGACTCACCCACCATTCCACATAAAGACTTACATCTCGACAATGCTAGTTTAGACTTTCATCGTTACACCTCCTCCTTCTACACTTAAGCTTATATCGTCTCACTATATTTCAACAAACTTCACTCCAACTTACATAATCTACTCCTCGACAACTCCACCTCAACATACTTACACTACACTTCAACCTGACACTTGACTCGGTAACACAAAAAACAACACCTATTATCATTCATCTCAAAGCTACTACCTCGGTCACTCTAGGAAACCACATTTCTTCGTCTCTCGGCTCTCCCATTTTACTTTTGGTTGATGGCTACTGGTGACACCACACTTCTACCTGCGCTCTTACCTTATCAGAAACTCTATTCTCGGGGTCTCCACGAGGTCTCACTCCATTATCCCAACACCATTAATCTACAGTCATGGAGCTACACTATATCAATTACTTAAAGTACTAATGCTCATCTCTTACTTCATCCTATGTTCAAGCTCTGAGATAATGCCCTCCTCATCTCGCATCTTATTCTTCTAAGACACCTAATTATCTATACATTAAGAGTCAAACAAGCTTACACTCACCACTCAATTATTCAAGTTGAAATTAATACATTTTCAAAATTTTATAATAACCACGAGTTATTGTCGCCTCTTTCATTGGGGATGAGTATTTGGGGTGATCGAGTCCCTCTACTCACTCGACCAATTACTTAAGGTCACAAAACTACGTCTTTTCAAAATTACACAACTCGAAATTTTTACTTGAGTCTAAAGTGCGAAGGCGTCGTCCACGACTCCCACTCTTTTAGCGTCGTTAAAACCCCCTCTAATTACACATACCTCGATGTCACAAACAACGATCCTGAAACAACTACAAGCAATACTACATCCATCAGTCATATAATCTAATTACACTATCTCGATAGAGACCATCCACGATTGCAAATAACCAAACAAATTCTACAACAAAGTCTCTGTCGAAGATCGACAAGGGACTCTGAAACTCTGTTGGACAACTTGGTAGGACGAGGCCCGGCGCTCTCGATACCACTAATGTAACACCCCCGCATATTCTACTAAATAATTAATTAAAATCAGAGTTTTCAAGAACCTCACTTTCAAGGGAGCATTACATTTCACTTTAAGAAACCAAACCAAACTATCAAGTTTATACACAGCGGAAATAAAACACGTTTTATTTAAAAATCAATATGTTACAATTCAACAGCTGAAAACAAAACAACAACAACTACTATCCTACTCATTTGATGTCACTGCTTGCGGGCGGATACCCTGAGACTCATGAGAAGAAGGAAGAACCTTCGCTAGCTATCACTGCGGAGTTCTTAGGCATGAGAAGCAACACAAAAGCAGTAGGGTGAGTCTCTAAACACATATAATAGAGGTTTATGATAAATATAATGCTAAGAATGCACTAAAACACCTCGGCTCATGTAACACATACAACTTAACAAGTCAAAACAACTCAAATACAATTCAGCACATAAACAACTCGACTCATCAACTCGGCTCATAAACAACTCATTTCATCAACTCGACTCATAAACAACTCAGCTCATAACAGCAACTACATCATAATTCACACGAGTTATGCATGGAATGAAATGCAACCCAAACTCCAGGGTATAATGCAACCCAAACTCCAGGGTATAATGCATGAGGATCCATCTCTTTTTAAACCATAAAGGTATATAAAAGTCGCTAGTGATAATCGGGCCGAAGTCTATCATATTGAGGCCGAAGTCTATATCCGTCAGCGATGCATATGATTCATGAGACTACATGAACAATGCATCACTCAAAATCAACCATCTCTTGGTGACATACACACCATCTCCAATGTCATTGAGACCAAAGTCTACAATGGCGAGGCCAAAGCCTATGTCGTCGCTAAATTCACCAGGCATTACACCGTCACCACACGTTGCCTATTTCTCTTGGACAACCTCAATAGCTCTAAGGCTATCGACCAACTCACGAGGGCACCTCCACTCCTTAGGTAGTGAATCACTCCATCACTACAACTTCGGTCACTAAAAGGTCCTCACGTCGCCTAGGACTAAAAGCGTCACTTAGGGACTAAGCTGGACTACACTGACTCGACTCCTTAAACAAAGTTGACACTAAATGTCACCGCGGTGGCGCTGGCGGCAACTCTGACGTTACTGCGTCAATATAATCACCTCGGCGGAGCTCCACGGGCACCTCGTTACACTCACTCGGCACCTCGGCCCACTCTCGGGGTACCTCGGCTTTGCAGCAAGCACGCTATACTAACGCCATAACGCTATCTCATCTTGCCACCTCACCAATACTCACCTCGGTAGCCCCCGTACTTGGGTATCCCACTCTTAGCAGCATCACCTCGTCACTCTACACTTAGGCACCTCTCACCCCTAAGCTTATGTTTCATCTCGACACTCACAACACCTCGTTCATAGCTCTATAGCTCACCGACCAACTCAACACTCAATACACCTCCAATTGTAGCTCAAAAGCTAACCTCATCACCCTCGTACTAAACATAGTGGACTAAAATGTCGCCGAGGACCACAGCGTCACCTAGGGACCAAGCGGACTACTCCATTTCAAACACCGCGTTCTCGACCCCAAGCGGCTTGCTCCCGGTTGCGCTGTGGCAGCATTGCGCAGCGTGGCTTCAACGACAACTCGGCACACTCTCACGGCAACTCGGCACACACACCACTCGACTCGGCACACGGGCACTAAGCCTCCTCTACGCACCGTAAATCATCTCGGTATCTACACATATACCACAACTACCATACTTAGTCCACCTCGATCATGGCTCGGTGGTTTACACTACCTCGGCTCATCATTAATTACCTCGGCTATACTACACTTGGAGTGCGCACTTCACTTTCAATGGCGTCCTTGCGCCTCACCTTGAGTTACTACACTTAGGATTACTATCCTCCTCACCTCTACATCACCCATCTCGGTTCACTTAGGAACAAGTCTCTATTCATTCACCTCGGTTGCCATACCATCTCGGCAACCTCGGTTAAACAACTACACTCATGTGTATAAATACACTCCATACTCAGTAATCACCTCGGTATACCTATGCTACACCTCGGCAACCACTGAGTCGACACTCACATTGGGTCTTAACTACCCTTACGCACCATCGTCTATGCTGCACCACTCGGCTCGTCCTCTTCAGACCTACTGACTTACTGTTTGTGACACTTACGTTCTTCACAGTTAGCCTACTCGAGCAACTACACCTCGGTTTCTCTACGCTCTCATGCGCTTTAACCTTCCTCTTCCTTCCTTTGGGTACTTCTCCACTAGATTAAACTTAAAAGCGCTCTTTACTCCCACAATACTCTTTGGGGTGAGAGTATCCTCGAGTTCCCATTTTCCTCCCCTTGGTTTCTCCTGACCAACTCACCAACAACCATCACAATCTTCACAAAGTGAAGTAAACACAACTAAAACATTCATTAAACACAAAAGCGCCTTTCGAGGAAACAACTCTAAGTCCATTCACACACAACACTCATCATATACTCAAAATTATAAGTGAAAGAGGGCCCTTACCTCAACTAGTTGCGGAAGATCACTCTCGACACTTCAACACAATGATCGACTCACATGGCTTGACGACTCTTCTTAGTCAATTCCAGCTCTTCCACGCTTGGTTCTCCTCCTTCTCTCTAGAAGCACTATTCCACCTACCCTTTTCCCTCTCTTACTTTCCCTTTACCTTTCTTGATATTTTCTTTGAAATGAAATTCTCATCCCTACGGTCACTCTCTTTAAGCCATGCGTATGGGCTTTCAAAGGAAACATTGGGCCTCTTAATCACTCATGGGCCTCTAATCTCACCTTTCTCTATTTACTTCAGCGCCTCTAATAAAATAAACACTCTACATTGATCACTTAGCTTAATTAATAATGTTGTAAACCTTAAGTAACTTGATTAAATAACTAATTGAATTACTTTGAGGGTGTTACAACTCTCCCCATAGAACATTTAGTCCTCGAAATCTCATCAATTCATGAACACTAAAGTTACACACGACTACCTGTTACCATATAGATACTATTCGACATATCATACTCTTAATAACAATTACTTTCACTTTGCTTGATCTCTCCCGAACTATTTCCAAAAATGCATGCTTTATCAATTTGCATGAACTTCAAACTCTAAGTGCCAATCCTTATCTTTACATCTCCCCTTTATTAACCCCCAAATTAAAGACACACAAACCAAAGACACCCCTCGATTAATCAAGTTGTAAGGAATATCATTAATAAACATGTACCTCTTCTCTCATAAACCACCTCATCTGTCCTCATCCATAATCTATCGTACACTAAGTAATAGACCACCGCCCTACACTCTTACTCCTAAATAGTTATTCTAACTTTGTAGGTTATCAAGATCTGTTCGACTACTCAAACACCATCTATCCAGATATAGGGATACTATACTCTCAACGACGATTTACTATTAGCTTACCCATTTAAGTTCCAATCTCTGGTGCTCACTTAGAACTCAACATCCTAACCTTACTATCACTTGAGCATGCAACCACATAACAATTACTTATTAACTCAAGTTTAATTCCGAGCATAAACTCGAGAGAAAGTGATGAAAGCTAATCATTTAATTTTGTGAGATCACTTCCTGCTCACGAAACAAGCCAAACTTAAACTCATATATCTATAAACTTTCCATTGCTCTATTTAGCAATCTCGCTATCTGAAACACCAACATTACGCTCTGCAGCTAACAAAATTCAACTTACGCATTCACCTTTGAATGACTAAGGTCAATTTCCAACGATCAACTCTCCATTTAGAGTTAGAACCAAGTCGAAAAACTTGTTAAACGAGTTAAATAGTTCGACTTCATGTTCACGATCTTCTTTGAAGGATTTAACACGGGATCAACTCTCTAGTTAGACTTAGAGCAAAGACAAAACACTTGGTAAAGCTGGACTCAAAAAGAATTCACTATCACGTTCGACGATCTCTAAGAAGGAAATAATATTGTAACACCCCCTTTTCTACCCCTCAATTTACGTCATTATCGAGTAATTTCTTTTCAAAAATGTTTATTTAATTAGTAGAAAAGAAATGCTACCTCGTCATAAAACCTGACTCATCGTTTGCACTCATTAAGTTTGTGCATAAAAATTAAACCTCATAAAACCACTCATCACGGTGGAATAAGGTAATAACATCACTATGCCTCTCAAGCACATCTCATATTCTCAATATAATCATGGAACAATTAATTAATAACTACAACTTCAATTCCCTAGGTGCTACGGTATCGAAGGCGACTCAATAGAAGCGGCCCATAGCTAACAACGAAGCGTGAGACCTTCACTCGCGATTACTGCGGCGTTGCCACAAAGAGAAACATTTCAAGCGAAGGGTGAGAATTTCAATAAAACATAATCGGTACATAATAGAGAAATGAGAAGCGGGCAATCTGCGATATCATCATCACACTGGCTGACTCCAATCCACAAGCAGCAACGATTCACAAATTCATGATTATGTATGAGAATGCAACCCTGCGCGCGGGCATATGCATGATGGTACCATACTCGTCATAATAAGAGGCCGAAGCCTATTCGTCATAGTATGCACATGCCATGAAACTCTATGAATACATGTGCAATTCATCAAACACTCACCTGGAGTACTCATCATCATAAGTCATAAGACACTTTCGTAGAGTGTATTCGTCATAATCATCAATATCATATATATTTATATGTATATATCATCATCATAATCACTCATAGAGTGAACTCATCATATTCGTCAAGATCACATAACAACATCATCACAGTCATCCTTTTTCACATCATCATTGAGCATATATATATGTATATAGTTCAATTGTCTTTTAGCTTAGTGTGTTATAAAATAGTGAACTGATTGACTATGGGATTACTCGGAGTAAGCGATACTACTTGCAGCAGGCATTGGCCACATTAGCAAGACTCTCAGTGATGCCCTTGTAAATACACCAGCGAAAGAAATTCTGACCTCAGTGGTAAACCACAGTCTAGCCATAGTCAATTAGCACACTAATAGTAAAACATTTCATTCTTATATCAGCTACCACAAAACAGTTTATTTTGCCTTAAAAGTAGAATATTCAGTTAGGCCTCTGAATAAGCTTTCCAACGCATTTTAGAACACCTCAATCGGGTTCGGTTCGCAAGATATCAATTTTTCAAAAGCGTGATGACATTTTAAAAAAGCGAGTGAAAAAGCGGTGTAAAGCAGTGACTTCGCACTCGGGAGCTTGAGTCGGCGCGGCCGAGCGCGATTGGGCGAGCACACTAGCTATGCATCTCACTGCGCTTGGGCGTGGTATGCAGCGCAAGCTGAGGCGCAGGCTGCGAAAGCTGCGTAGCGTGCGAGAAAATGCAGAAATTCGATATCTACCCAACTATGTTCACTTCATGAATTCTTTCCCAATCATCCCCAACATCAAAACTGAATTATTCATCATTTCAAGCCTCCAAATCCATCAAATTTTATTCTAACAATTCATTAATTCATGCAACACAACATCAAATTCAGCAAGACAACATCAAAGCTCTCCAACAATTTCAATTCATCAAACATCACACAATATATCAGAATTTATCAACAATCCCAATTTCATCAAACCCACGAAATCCCATACATCTATATATATATATATATATATATATATATATATATATATATATATATATATATATATATATCGATTATGTAAGCAAGCGCTCACCCTTACCTTGACTATGAGCAGCTCAGGAAGGTGAATGAGAACACGTACACAAAACCACGACAACTCAATCGAACACGCTTCTCCTTCTCCATTGACAAATTCGCGATTTCCCCACTCTTTGATCATTGAAACAAAATCAACACAGCGAGGATCGAGATTAAAGACCACATCATTAGGAAAAGAGGAAGCGATAAGGGATGATTGAGAGCTCTTACCTACGAAAACTTGAGATGGTTCCTTCCTTCCTCTTCTTCTCGGTAGCAGTACTCTCTCTTCTCACTCTCTCGGAATTTTCGTTTTCTTTCTGCGATGCAGGGTGGCGCTAACCTAACCCCCCAGCCGGGAGCCTCGGGGCGCCTAAGCTATTGGGCTAGGAGCTTCTGAGCCACTCTTCACCACCCCAGGAGTTGCCAGCGCTACCCCCGATGCTCGTTCCACTTCTGAGACCACGCCCGTCATTTTAATTAATTTAATCACGTTTCCAATAAAATCAATAATTCAATTAAATAATTTAATTAAATTATTTAAGATTATTACAAATATGGTCAACTCCACATTCCAAGTTAGAGCGAAGATGAAACACTTGGTAAACTAGAATTAAAGAGTTAACTATCACATTGGCCAGATCTCCGCTTTAAGGATAACGTGATCAACTCTCCTTTCAGAGTTAGAACTAACTCGAAACACTTTCTAAAGCTGGACACAAAGAGTCCACCATAGCGTTCTTGATCTTCTACAAGGAGTTAACATGATCGACTCACGATTACGAGTTTGAACCAAATCGAACATTTGGTAAGCCAGAACTCAAATAGTTCTTTATAACGATCACCGATCTCTTTTGAAGGACTTAATGTATCAACTCTCTAGTCTATCGTAGAACCAAGTCGAAACACTTGTTAAGCGGATTCAAAGCCTTCACAAACATATTCGATCTCTTTTGAAGAACATAACATCATCGACTCTCCATTTAGAGTTAGAACCAAGTCGAAAAACTTGGTAAAGCAGTTAAATAGTTGACTTCATGTTCACGATCTTCTTTGAAGGATTTGCTGCAGGTTCAACTCTCTAGTTTGACTTAGAGCAAAGACAAAACACTTGGTAAAGCTGGACTCAAAGAATTCACTATCACGTTCGACGATCTCTAAGAAGGAAATAATATGGTCAGCTGTACATTCCAAAATAGAGCGAAGATGAAACACTTGGTAAACTAGAATTAAAGAGTTAACTATCACATTGACGATCTCCTTTAAGGACTAAGCGTGATCAACTCTCCTTTCAGAGTTTGAACTAACTCGAAACACTTTCTAACTTAGGACACAAAGAGTTAACATGATCGACTCACGATTCTAAGTTTGAACCAAGTCGAAACATTTGGTAAGCCAGAACTCAAATAGTTCTTTATCACGTTCATCGATCTCTTTTGAAGGACTTAATGTATCATCTCTCTAGTCTATGGTAGAACCAAATCGAAACACTTGTTAAGCAGGACTCAAAGCCTTCACAAACACACATTTGATCTCATTTGAAGAACATAACATCATCGACTCTCCATTTAGAGTTAGAACCAAGTCGAAAAACTTGGTAAGCAGGAGTTAAATAGTTGAGCATCATGTTCACGATCTTCTTTGAAGGATTTAACACGATATCAACTCTATAGTTTGACTTAGAGCAAGGATAAAACACTTGGTAAAGTGGACTCAAAGAATTCACTATCATGTTCGAGCGATCTCTATGAGGAAATAACATGGTCAACTCCACATTCAAGTTAGAGCGAAGATGAAACACTTGGTAAACAAGAATTAAAGAGTTAGTAACATTGGCCGATCTCCCTTTAAGGACTAAGCGTGATCAACTCTCGCTACGAGTTAGAACTAACGAAACACTTTCTAAGCCAGGACCTGAAAGTCAGGTTTAGAAAAATGTTCAGTTAACATGTAATCTTCTTCTAAGAGTTAACATGATCGACTCACGATTACGAGTTTGAACCAAATCGAAACATTTGGTAAGCAGAACTCAAATAGTTCTTTATAACGATCAGATCTCTTTTGAAGGACTTAATGTATCATCTGTCTAGTCTATTTTAGAACCAAGTCGAAACACTTGTTAAGCCAGGACTCAAAGCCTTCATAAACATATTCTTTGATTTCTTTTGAAGAACATAACATCATCGACTCTCCATTTAGAGTTAGAACCAAGTCGAAAAACTTGGTAAGCAGGAGTTAAATAGTTCAGCTTCATGTTCACGATCTTCTTTGAAGGATTTAACACGGGATCAACTCTCTAGTTTGACTTAGAGCAAAGACAAAAAACACTTGGTAAAGCTGGACTCAAAGAATTAACTATCACGTTCGGCGATCTCCTAAGAAGGAAATAATATGAGTCAGTTGCACATTCCAAAATAGAGCGAAGATGAAACACTTGGTAAACTAGAATTAAAGAGTTAACTATCACATTGGCCGATCTCCCTTTATGGACTAAATGTGATCAACTCTCCTTTCAGAGAGTTTGAACAAACTCGAAACACTTTCTAGGAGGACACAAAGAGTTAACATGATCGACTCACGATTCTGAGTTAACATGATCAACATCATGTTCACGATCTTCTTTGAATGATGTAACTCGGGATCAACTCTCTAGTTTGACTTAGCGCAAAGACAAACATTTGGTAAACTAGACTCAAAGAATTCACTATCACGTTCGGCGATCTTTTAAGAAGGAAATAACATGAGTCAACTCCACATTAGAGTTAGAACAAAGATGAAACACTTAGTAAACTAGAATTAAAGAGTTAACTATCACCTTGGCCGATCTCCCTTTAAGGACAAAACATGATCAACTCTCCTTTCAGAGTTAGAACTAACTTTCGAAACACTTTCTAAACCGGACACAAAGGAGTCCACTATAACGTTCAGCGATCTTCTTCTAAGGAGTTAACATGATCGACTCACGATTACGAGTTTGAAGCAAGTCGAAACATTTGGTAAGCCAGAACTCAAATAGTTCTTTAACACGTTCATAGATCTCTTTTGAAGGACTTAATGTATCATCTCTCTAGTCTATGGTAGAACCAAGTGAAACACTTGTTAAGCGGGACTCAAAGCCTCACAAACATATTCAGCGATCTCTTTTGAAGAACATAACATCATCGACTATCCATTTAGAGTTAGAACCAAGTCGAAAAACTTGGTAAGCAGGAGTTTAATTGTTATGCTTCATGTTCACGATCTTCTTTGAAGGATTTAACACGGGTTCAACTCTGCAGTTTGACTTAGAGCAAAGACAAAACACTTGGTAAAGCTGGACTCAAAGAATTCACTATCATGTTCGACGATCTCCTAAGAGAAGGAATAATATGGTCAACTCCACATTCCAAGTTAGAGCGAAGATGAAACACTTGGTAAACTAGAATTAAAGAGTTAACTATCACATTGACCGATCTCCTTTAAGGACTAAGCGTGATCAACTCTCCTTTCTGAGTTAGAACTAAGTCGAAACACATTCTAAACCGGACAAAAAGAGTCCACTATAATGTTCGCGATCTTCTTTTAAGGAGTTAACATGATCGACTCACGATTACGAGTTTGAACCAAATCGAAACATTTGGTAAGCCCGAACTCAAATAGTTCTTTATAACGATCACCGATCTCTTTTGAAGGACTTAATGTATCATCTGTCTAGTCTATTTTAGAACCAAGTCGAAACACTTGTTAAGCGGGACTCAAAGCCTTCATAAACATATTCAGCGATTTCTTTTGAAGAACATAACATCATCGACTCTCCATTTAGAGTTAGAACCAAGTCGAAAAACTTGGTAAGCAGGAGTTAAATAGTTCAGCATCATGTTCACGATCTTCTTTGAAGGATTTAACACGATATCAACTCTCTAGTTTGACTTAGAGCAAGGACAAAACACTTGGTAAGCTGGACTCAAAGAATTCACTATCGAGGTTCGACGATCTCTAAGAAGGAAATAACATGGTCAACTCCACATTCCAAGTTAGAACAAAGATGAAACACTTGGTAAACTAGAATTAAAGAGTTAGTAACATTGGCCGATCTCCCTTTAAGGACTAAGCGTGATCAACTCTCCTTTACGAGTTAGAACTAACTCGAAACACTTTCTAAGCCAGGACACAAAAAGTCAGGTTTTTTTAAAGTGTTTGAGTTAACATGATCTTCTCTAAGAGTTAACATGATCGACTCACGATTACGAGTTTGAACCAAGGCGAAACATTTGGTAAGCGAACTCAATTAGTTCTTTATCACTTTCACCGATCTGTTTTGAAGGACTTATTGTATCATCTCTCTAGTCTATGGTAGAACCAAGTGAAACACTTGTTAAGCGGGACTCAAAGCCTCTGAAACATATTCATGATCTCTTTTGAAGAACATAACATCATCAACTATCCATTTAGAGTTAGAACCAAGTCGAAAAACTTGGTAAGCAGGAGTTTAATTGTTATGCTTCATGTTCACGATCTTCTTTGAAGGATTTGCTGCGGGTTCAACTCTCTTGTTTGACTTAGAGCAAAGACAAAACACTTGGTAAAGCTGGACTCAAAGAATTCACTATCACGTTCGACGATCTCCTAAGAAGGAAATAATATGGTCAACTCCACATTCCAAGTTAGAGCGAAGATGAAACACTTGGTAAACTAGAATTAAAGAGTTAACTATCACATTGGCCCGATCTCCACTTTAAGGATAGCGTGATCGACTCTCATTTCAGGAGTTAGAACTAACTTTCGAAACACTTTCTAAACAAGACACAAAGAGTCCACCATAGCGTTTCTTGATCTTCTTCTAAGGAGTTAACATGATCGACTCACGATTACGAGTTTGAACCAAATCGAAACATTTGGTAAGCCAGAACTCAAATAGTTCTTTATAACGATCAGATCTCTTTTGAAGGACATAATGTATCATCTGTCTAGTCTATTTTAGAACTAAGTCGAAACACTTGTTAAAGCGGACTCAAGCCTTCATAAACATATTCTTGATTTCTTTTGAAGAACATAACATCATCGACTCTCTATTTAGAGTTAGAACCAAGTCGAAAAACTTGGTAAACCGGAGTTAAATAGTTCAGCATCATGTTCACGATCTTCTTTGAAGGATTAAACACGATATCAACTCTCTAGTTTGACTTAGAGGCAAAGACAAACATTTGGTAAACTAGACTCAAAGAATTCACTATCACGTTCGGCGATCTTTTAAGAAGGAAATAACATGGTCAACTCCACATTACGAGATAGAACAAAAGATGAAACACTTGGTAAACTAGAATTAAAGAGTTAACTATCACCTTTGGCCGATCTCCTTTAAGGACTAAGCGTGATCAACTCTCCTTTCCAGAGTTAGAACTAACTCAGAAACACTTTCTCTAAGGACACAAAAGAGTCCTTTATAACGTTCGCGATGTTCTTCTAAGGAGTTAACATGATCGACTCACGATTACGAGTTTGAAGCAAGTCGAAACATTTGGTAGCCAGAACTCAAATAGTTCTTTAACACGTTCACTTAGATCTTGAAGGACTTAATGTATCATCTCTCTAGTCTATGGTAGAACCAAGTGAAACACTTGTTAAAGCCAGGACTCAAGCCTTCCTGAACACATTCTTGATCTTTTTGAAGAACATACATCATCAACTCTCTATTTAGAGTTAGAACCAAGTCGAAAAACTTGGTGCTTAGGAGTTAAATAGTTAAGCTTCATGTTCACGATCTTCTTTGAAGGATTTAACACGGGATCAACTCTCTAGTTTGACTTAGAGCAAAAGAAAACACTTGGTAAGCTGGACTCAAAGAATTCACTATCACGTTCGGCGATCACTTAAGAAGGAAATAACATGGTCAACTCCACATTCCTAGTTAGAACAAAGATGAAACACTTGGTAAACTAGAATTAAAGAATTAACTATCACATTGGCCGATCTCCTCAACTAGGAATTATCGACTTGGTTCAAAGCTTCGAGAATCGTGAGTCGATCATGTTAACTCTTTAGAAGAGGATCGGTGAGCGTTATAGTGGAGTCTTTGTGTGCGGTTTAGAAAGTGTTTGAGTTAGTTCAAACTTCGGAAAGGAGAGTTGATCACGTTTAGTCCTTAAAGGGAGATCGGTCGATGTGATAGTTAACTCTTTAATTCTAGTTTACCAAGTTTTCATCTTTGTTCTATTTTGGAATGTGGAGTTGACCATATTATTTCCTTAGTGATAGTGAATGATTTGAGTCTTTGAGTTATCACGAAGTGTTTTGTCTTTGCTCTAAGTCAAACTAGATAGTTGATCCCATGTTAAATCCTTCAAAGAAGATCGTGAACATGGTGAACTATTTAACTCCGGTTTACCAAGTTTTTCGACTTGGTTCTAACTCTAAATGGTGAGTTGATGATGTTATGTTCTTCAAAGAGATCGGTGAATATGTTTGTGAAGGCTTTGAGTCAGGTTTAACAAGTGTTTCGACTTGGTTCTACCATAGACTAGAGAGATGATACATTAAGTCCTTCAAAAGAGATCGGTGAGCGTGATAAAGAACTATTTGAGTTCGGTTTAACAAATGTTTCGACTTGGTTCAAACTTCGAGAATCGTGAGTCGATCATGTTAACTCCTTAGAAGAAGATCGGTGAACTAACGTTATAGTTGACTCTTTGTGTCAGGTTTAGAAAGTGTTTGAGTTAGTTCTAACTCGGAAGGAGAGTTGATCACGTTTAGTCCTTAAAGGGAGATCGGTCGATGTGATAGTTAACTCTTTAATTCTAGTTTACCAAAGTTTTCATCTTTGTTCTAACTAGGAATGTGGAGTTGACCTTCTTAAGAGATCGTCGAGCGTGATAGTGAATTATTTGAGTCGATTTCACGAAGTGTTTTGTCTTTGCTCTAAGTCAAACTAGATAGTTGATCCCGTGTTAAATCCTTCAAAGAAGATCGTGAACATGAAGCTGAACTATTTAACTCCGATTTACCAAGTTTTTCGACTTGGTTTCTAACTCTAAATGGAGAGTTGATGATGTTATGTTCTTCAAAGGAGATCGGTGAATGTGTTTGTGAAGGCTTTGAGTCAGGTTTAACAAGTGTTTCGACTTGGTTCTACCATAGACTAGAGAGATGATACATTAAGTCCTTCAAAGAGATCGGTGAGCGTGATAAAGAACTATTTGAGTTCGGTTTGCAAATGTTTCGAATGTTTCAACTTCAGTTCAAAGTCTATCATGAGAATCTTAGAAGTCGATCATGTTAACTCTTTGTGTCAGATTTAGAAAGTGTTTGAGTTAGTTCAAACTCGGAAAGGAGAGTTGATCACGTTTAGTCCTTAAAGGGAGATCGGTCAATGTGATAGTTAACTCTTTAATTCTAGTTTGCCTAGTGTTTCATCTTCGTTCTAACTTGGAATGTGGAGTTGACCATGTTATTTCCTTCTTAAGCGATCATTGAGCGTGATAGTGAATTCTTTGAGTCGATTTACCAAGTGTTTTGTCTTTGCTCTAAGTCAAACTAGATAGTTGATCCCGTGTTAAATCCTTTGAAGAAGATCGTGAACATGAAGTGAACTATTTAACTCGGTTTACAAGTTTTTCGACTTGGTTCTAACTCTAAATGGAGAGTTGATGATGTTATGTTCTTCAAAGAGATCGGTGAATATGTTTGTGAAGGCTTTGAGTCGGTTTAACAAGTGTTTCGACTTGGTTCTACCATTGACTAGAGAGATGATACATTAAGTCCTTCAAAGAGATCGGTGAGCGTGATAAAGAACTATTTGAGTTCGGTTTGCAAATGTTTTGACTTGGTTCAAACTCGAGAATCGTGAGTCGATCATGTTAACTCCTTAGAAGAAGATCGGTGAGCGTTATAGTTGAGTCTTTGTGTCGGGTTTAGAAAGTGTTTGAGTTAGTTCTAACTCGGAAAGGAGAGTTGATCACGTTTAGTCCTTAAAGGGAGATCGGTCGATGTGATAGTTAACTCTTTAATTCTAGTTTACCAAGTTTTCATCTTTGTTACGACTAGGAATGTGAGTTGACCATGTTATTTCCTTCGAGCGTGATAGTGAATTATTTGAGTCGATTATCACGAAGTGTTTTGTCTTTGCTCTAAGTCAAACTAGATAGTTGATCCATGTTAAATCCTTCAAAGAAGATCGTGAACATGATGTTGAACTATTTAACTCCTGTTTACCAAGTTTTTCGACTTGGTTCTAACTCTAAATGGAGAGTTGATGATGTTATGTTCTTCAAGGAGATCGGTGAATATGTTTGTGAAGGCTTTGAGTCAGGTTTAACAAGTGTTTCGACTTGGTTCTACCATAGACTAGAGAGATGATACATTAAGTCCTTCAAAGAGATCGGTGAGCGTGATAAAGAACTATTTGAGTTCGGTTTGCAAATGTTTCAACTTGGTTCAAACTTCGAGAATCGTGAGTCGATCATGTTAACTCCTTAGAAGAAGATCGGTGAACTAACGTTATAGTTGACTCTTTGTGTCAGGTTTAGAAAGTGTTTGAGTTAGTTCTAACTTTCGGAAAGGAGAGTTGATCACGTTTAGTCCTTAAAGGAGATCGGTCAATGTGATAGTTAACTCTTTAATTCTAGTTTACCAAGTTTTCATCTTTGTTCTAACTAGGAATGTGGATTTGACCATGTTAAGAGATCGAGATCGTCGAGCGTGATAGTGAATTATTTGAGTCGGTTTACGAAGGTTTTGTCTTTGCTCTAAGTCAAACTAGATAGTTGATCCGTGTTAAATCCTTCAAAGAAGATCGTGAACATGAAGGTGAACTATTTAACTCAGATTTACCAAGTTTTTCGACTTGGTTCTAACTCTAAATGGAGAGTTGATGATGTTATGTTCTTCAAAGGAGATCGGTGAATGTGTTTGTGAAGGCTTTGAGTCAGGTTTAACAAGTGTTTCGACTTGGTTCTACCATAGACTAGAGAGATGATACATTAAGTCCTTCAAAGAGATCGGTGAGCGTGATAAAGAACTATTTGAGTTCGGTTTTGCGAATGTTTCGACTTAGTTCAAACTTCATGTTATCGTGAGTCGATCATGTTAACTCTTTGTGTGTGTCAGGTTTAGAAAGTGTTTGAGTTAGTTCAAACTCGGAAAGGAGAGTTGATCACGTTTAGTCCTTAAAGGGAGATCGGTCAATGTGATAGTTAACTCTTTAATTCTAGTTTGCCTAGTGTTTCATCTTCGTTCTAACTTGGAATGTGGAGTTGACCATGTTAGTTCCTTCTTAAGCGATCATTGAGCGTGATAGTGAATTCTTTGAGTCGATTTACCAAGTGTTTTGTCTTTGCTCTAAGTCAAACTAGATAGTTGATCCCGTGTTAAATCCTTCAAAGAAGATCGTGAACATGAAATTTGAACTATTTAACTCAGGTTTACCAAGTTTTTCGACTTGGTTCTAACTCTAAATGGAGAGTTGATGATGTTATGTTCTTCAAAAGAGATCGGTGAATATGTTTGTGAAGGCTTTGAGTCAGGTTTAACAAGTGTTTTGACTTGGTTCTACCATAGACTAGAGAGATGATACATTAAGTCCTTCAAAAGAGATCGGTGAGCGTGATAAAGAACTATTTGAGTTCGGTTTGCGAATGTTTTGACTTAGTTCAAACTTCGAGAATCGATCAGTCGAATGTCATGTTAACTCTTTGTGTCAGATTTAGAAAGTGTTTGAGTTAGTTCAAACTCGGAAAGGAGAGTTGATCACGTTTAGTCCTTAATGGGAGATCGGTCGATGTGATAGTTAACTCTTTAATTCTAGTTTGCCAAGTGTTTCATCTTGTTCTAACTTGGAATGTGGAGTTGACCATGTTAGTTCCTTCTTAAGCGATCATTGAGCGTGATAGTGAATTCTTTGAGTCGATTTACCAAGTGTTTTGTCTTTGCTCTAAGTCAAACTAGATAGTTGATCCCGTGTTAAATCCTTCAAAGAAGATCGTGAACATGATGTTGAACTATTTAACTCAGGTTTACCAAGTTTTTCGACTTGGTTCTAACTCTAAATGGAGAGTTGATGATGTTATCTTCATCAAAAGAGATCGGTGAATATGTTTGTGAAGGCTTTGAGTCAGGTTTAACAAGTGTTTCGACTTGGTTCTACCATAGACTAGAGAGATGATACATTAAGTCCTTCAAAAGAGATCGGTGAGCGTGATAAAGAACTATTTGAGTTCGGTTTACCAAATGTTTACGAATGTTTCGACTTAGTTCATGTTAACTCCTTCGAAGATCGGTGAGTCGATCATGTTAACTCTTTGTGTCAGGATTTAGAAAGTGTTTGAGTTAGTTCAAACTCGGAAAAGGAGAGTTGATCACGTTTAGTCCTTAAAGGAGATCGGTCGATGTGATAGTTAACTCTTTAATGCTAGTTTACCAAGTGTTTCATCTTCGTTTTAATTTGGAATGTGGAGTTGACCATGTTAATTCCTTCTTAGGCGATCATTGAGCGTGATAGTGAATTCTTTGAGTCCGATTTGCAAGTGTTTTGTCTTTGCTCTAAGTCGAACTAGATAGTTGATCCCGTGTTAAATCCTTCAAAGAAGATCGTGAACATGAAGTGAACTATTTAACTCCTGTTTACAAAGTTTTTCGACTTGGTTCTAACTCTAAATGGAGAGTTGATGATGTTATGTTCTTCAAAAGATCGGTGAATATGTTTGTGAAGGCTTTGAGTCAGGTTTAACAAGTGTTTCGACTTGGTTCTACCATAGACTAGAGAGATGATACATTAAGTCCTTCAAAGAGATCGGTGAGCGTGATAAAGAACTATTTGAGTTCGGTTTACCAAATGTTTCGACTTGGTTCAAACTCGAGAATCGTGAGTCGATCATGTTAACTCCTTAGAAGAAGATCGGTGAGCGTTATAGTTGAGTCTTTGTGTCAGGTTTAGAAAGTGTTTGAGTTAGTTCTAACTTTCGGAAAGGAGAGTTGATCACGTTTAGTCCTTAAAGGAGATCGGTCGATGTGATAGTTAACTCTTTAATTCTAGTTTACCAAGTTTTCATCTTTGTTCTAACTAGGAATGTGGAGTTGACCATGTTATTTCCTTCTTAAGTGATAGTGAATTATTTGAGTCGAGTATCACGAAGTGTTTTGTCTTTGCTCTAAGTCGAACTAGATAGTTGATCCCCCGTTAAATCCTTCAAAGAAGATCGTGAACATGTTTGAACTATTTAACTCCTGTTTACCAAGTTTTTCGACTTGGTTCTAACTCTAAATGGAGAATTGATGATGTTATGTTCTTCAAAAGAGATCGGTGAATATGTTTGTGAAGGCTTTGAGTCAGGTTTAACAAGTGTTTCGACTTGGTTCTACCATAGACTAGAGAGATGATACATTAAGTCCTTCAAAAGAGATCGGTGAGCGTGATAAAGAACTATTTGAGTTCGGTTTACCAAATGTTTTGACTTGGTTCAAACTCGAGAATCGTGAGTCGATCATGTTAACTCCTTAGAAGAAGATCGGTGAACTAACGTTATAGTTGACTCTTTGTGTCAGGTTTAGAAAGTGTTTGAGTTAGTTCTAACTTTCGGAAAGGAGAGTTGATCACGTTTAGTCCTTAAAGGGAGATCGGTCGATGTGATAGTTAACTCTTTAATTCTAGTTTACCAAGTTTTCATCTTTGTTCTAACTAGGAATGTGGAGTTGACTTCTTAAGAGATCGTCGAGCGTGATAGTGAATTATTTGAGTCCGGTTCTGAAGGGTTTTGTCTTTGCTCTAAGTCAAACTAGATAGTTGATCCCGTGTTAAATCCTTCAAAGAAGATCGTGAACATGAAGTTGAACTATTTAACTCCGATTTACCAAGTTTTTCGACTTGGTTCTAACTCTAAATGGAGAGTTGATGATGTTATGTTCTTCAAAGGAGATCAGTGAATGTGTTTGTGAAGGCTTTGAGTCCGGTTTAACAAGTGTTTCGACTTGGTTCTACCATAGACTAGAGAGATGATACATTAAGTCCTTCAAAAGAGATCAGTGAACGTGATAAAGAACTATTTGAGTTCGGTTTACCGAATGTTTCGACTTGGTTCAAACTCAGAATCGTGAGTCGATCATGTTAACTCTTTGTGTCCGATTTAGAAAGTGTTTCGAGTTAGTTCAAACTCGGAAAGGAGAGTTGATCACGTTTAGTCCTTAAAGGGAGATCGGTCAATGTGATAGTTAACTCTTTAATTCTAGTTTGCCAAGTGTTTCATCTTCGTTCTAACTTGGAATGTGGAGTTGACCATGTTAGTTCTTTCAGGCGATCATTGAGCGTGATAGTGAATTCTTTGAGTCCAATTTACCAAGTGTTTTGTCTTTGCTCTAAGTCGAACTAGATAGTTGATCCCGTGTTAAATCCTTCAAAGAAGATCGTGAACATGAAGTGAACTATTTAACTCAGGTTTACCAAGTTTTTCGACTTGGTTCTAACTCTAAATGGAGAGTTGATGATGTTATGTTCTTCAAAGAGATCGGTGAATATGTTTGTGAAGGCTTTGAGTCAGGTTTAACAAGTGTTTAAACTTGGTTCTACCATAGACTAGAGAGATGATACATTAAGTCCTTCCAAAAGAGATCGATGAGCGTGATAAAGAACTATTTGAGTTCGGTTTACCAAATGCGAATGTTTCGACTTAGTTCAAACTCGAGAATCGTGAGAGTCGATCATGTTAACTCTTTGTGTCCGATTTAGAAAGTGTTTCGAGTTAGTTCAAACTCGGAAAAGAGAGTTGATCACGTTTAGTCCTTAAAGGGAGATCGGTCAATGTGATAGTTAACTCTTTAATGCTAGTTTACCAAGTGTTTCATCTTCGTTTTAATTTGGAATGTGGAGTTGACCATGTTAATTCCTTCTTAGGCGATCATTGAACGTGATAGTGAATTCTTTGAGTCCAGTTTACCAAGTGTTTTGTCTTTGCTCTAAGTCAAACTAGATAGTTGATCCCATGTTAAATCCTTCAAAGAAGATCGTGAACATGAAGCTGAACTATTTAACTCCTGTTTACAAAGTTTTTCGACTTGGTTCTAACTCTAAATGGAGAGTTGATGATGTTATGTTCTTCAAAAGAGATCAGTGAATATGTTTGTGAAGGCTTTGAGTCCGGTTTAACAAGTGTTTCGACTTGGTTCTACAATAGACTAGAGAGATGATACATTAAGTCCTTCAAAAGAGATCGATGAACGTGATAAAGAACTATTTGAGTTCGGTTTACTCGAGAATGTTTCGACTTAGTTCAAACTTAGAAGAATCGGTGAGTCGATCATGTTAACTCTTTTGTGTCAGATTTAGAAAGTGTTTGAGTTAGTTCAAACTCGGAAAAGAGAGTTGATCACGTTTAGTCCTTAAAGGAGATCGGTCGATGTGATAGTTAACTCTTTAATGCTAGTTTACCAAGTGTTTCATCTTCGTTTTAATTTGGAATGTGGAGTTGACCATGTTAATTCCTTCTTAAGCGATCATTGAGCGTGATAGTGAATTATTTGAGTCGGTTTACCAAGTGTTTTGTCTTTGCTCTAAGTCAAACTAGATAGTTGATCCGTGTTAAATCCTTCAAAGAAGATCGTGAACATGAATGTTGAACTATTTAACTCCTGTTTACAAAGTTTTTCGACTTGGTTCTAACTCTAAATGGAGAGTTGATGATGTTATGTTCTTCAAAAGAGATCGGTGAATATGTTTGTGAAGGCTTTGAGTCAGGTTTAACAAGTGTTTGACTTGGTTCTACCATAGACTAGAGAAATGATACATTAAGTCCTTCAAAGAGATCGGTGAGCGTGATAAAGAACTATTTGAGTTCGGTTTACCAAATGTTTCGACTTGGTTCAAACTTCGAGAATCGTGAGTCGATCATGTTAACTCCTTAGAAGAAGATCGGTGAACTAACGTTATAGTTGACTCTTTGTGTCAGGTTTAGAAAGTGTTTGAGTTAGTTCTAACTTTCGGAAAGGAGAGTTGATCACGTTTAGTCCTTAAAGGGAGATCGGTCGATGTGATAGTTAACTCTTTAATTCTAGTTTACCAAGTTTTCATCTTTGTTCTAACTAGGAATGTGGATTTGACCATGTTATTTCCTTTAGCAGAGATCGTCGAGCGTGATAGTGAATTATTTGAGTCCAATTTACGAAGGGTTTTGTCTTTGCTCTAAGTCAAACTAGATAGTTGATCCCGTGTTAAATCCTTCAAAGAAGATCGTGAACATGAAGTGAACTATTTAACTAAGATTTACCAAGTTTTTGACTTGGTTCTAACTCTAAATGGAGAGTTGATGATGTTATGTTCTTCAAAAGAGATCGGTGAATGTGTTTGTGAAGGCTTTGAGTCAGGTTTAACAAGTGTTTCGACTTGGTTCTACCATAGACTAGAGAGATGATACATTAAGTCCTTGAAAAGAGATCGGTGAATGTGATAAGAAGCTATTTGAGTTCGGTTTGCAAACGAATGTTTTGACTTAGTTCAAACTTCTTAGAAGAATCGTGAGTCGATCATGTTAACTCTTTGTGTCAGATTTAGAAAGTGTTTGAGTTAGTTCAAACTCGGAAAGGAGAGTTGATCACGTTTAGTCCTTAAAGGGAGATCGGTCAATGTAATAGTTAACTCTTTAATTCTAGTTTACCAAGTTTTCATCTTTGTTCTAACTAGGAATGTGGAGTTGACCATGTTATTTCCTTCTTAAGTGATAGTGAATTATTTGAGTCGAGTATCACGAAGTGTTTTGTCTTTGCTCTAAGTCAAACTAGATAGTTGATCCCACGTTAAATCCTTCAAAGAAGATCGTGAACATGAAGCTTGAACTATTTAACTCCTGTTTACCAAGTTTTTTCGACTTGGTTCTAACTCTAAATGGAGAGTTGATGATGTTATGTTCTTCAAAAGAGATCGGTGAATATGTTTGTGAAGGCTTTGAGTCAGGTTTAACAAGTGTTTCGACTTGGTTCTACCATAGACTAGAGAGATGATACATTAAGTCCTTCAAAGAGATCGGTGAGCGTGATAAAGAACTATTTGAGTTCGGTTTGCAAATGTTTTTGACTTGGTTCAAACTCGAATCGTGAGTCGATCATGTTAACTCCTTAGAAGAAGATCGGTGAACTAACGTTATAGTTGACTCTTTGTGTCAGGTTTAGAAAGTGTTTGAGTTAGTTCTAACTTTCGGAAAAGGAGAGTTGATCACGTTTAGTCCTTAAAGGGAGATCGGTCGATGTGATAGTTAACTCTTTAATTCTAGTTTACCAAGTTTTCATCTTTGTTCTAACTAGGAATGTGGATTTGACCATAAGATGCGTCGATGGCGTCGAGCGTGATAGTGAATTATTTGAGTCGGTTCACGAAGGGTTTTGTCTTTGCTCTAAGTCGAACTAGATAGTTGATCCGTGTTAAATCCTTCAAAGAAGATCGTGAACATGATGTTGAACTATTTAACTCAGATTTACCAAGTTTTTCGACTTGGTTCTAACTCTAAATGGAGAGTTGATGATGTTATGTTCTTCAAAGGAGATCGGTGAATGTGTTTGTGAAGGCTTTGAGTCAGGTTTAACAAGTGTTTGACTTGGTTCTACCATAGACTAGAGAGATGATACATTAAGTCCTTCAAAGAGATCGGTGAGCGTGATAAAGAACTATTTGAGTTCGGTTTACCGAATGTTTCGACTTAGTTCAAACTTCGAGAATGAGTCGATCGATCATGTTAACTCTTTGTGTCAGATTTAGAAAGTGTTTGAGTTAGTTCAAACTCGGAAAGGAGAGTTGATCACGTTTAGTCCTTAAAGGGAGATCGGTCAATGTGATAGTTAACTCTTTAATTCTAGTTTGCCAAGTGTTTCATCTTCGTTCTAACTTGGAATGTGGAGTTGACCATGTTAGTTCCTTCTTAGGCGATCATTGAACGTGATAGTGAATTCTTTGAGTCGATTTACCAAGTGTTTTGTCTTTGCTCTAAGTCAAACTAGATAGTTGATCCGTGTTAAATCCTTCAAAGAAGATCGTGAACATGAAGTTGAACTATTTAACTCTGTTTACCAAGTTTTTCGACTTGGTTCTAACTCTAAATGGAGAGTTGATGATGTTATGTTCTTCAAAGAGATCGGTGAATATGTTTGTGAAGGCTTTGAGTCAGGTTTAACAAGTGTTTCGACTTGGTTCTACCATAGACTAGAGATGATACATTAAGTCCTTCAAAAGAGATCGATGAGCGTGATAAAGAACTATTTGAGTTCGGTTTGCAAACGAATGTTTCGACTTAGTTCAAACTATCGGAATCGTGAGTCGATCATGTTAACTCTTTGTGTCAGATTTAGAAAGTGTTTGAGTTAGTTCAACCTCGGAAAGAGAGTTGATCACGTTTAGTCTTAAAGGGAGATCGGTCGATGTGATAGTTAACTCTTTAATGCTAGTTTACCAAGTGTTTCATCTTCGTTTTAATTTGGAATGTGGAGTTGACCATGTTAATTCCTTCTTAGGCGATCATTGAGCGTGATAGTGAATTCTTTGAGTCGATTTACCAAGTGTTTTGTCTTTGCTCTAAGTCAAACTAGATAGTTGATCCCGTGTTAAATCCTTCAAAGAAGATCGTGAACATGATGGTTGAACTATTTAACTCCTGTTTACAAAGTTTTTCGACTTGGTTCTAACTCTAAATGGAGAGTTGATGATGTTATGTTCTTCAAAGAGATCGGTGAATATGTTTGTGAAGGCTTTGAGTCAGGTTTAACAAGTGTTTCGACTTGGTTCTACAATAGACTAGAGAGATGATACATTAAGTCCTTCAAAGAGATCGATGAACATGATAAAGAACTATTTGAGTTCGGTTTACGAATGTTTCGACTTAGTTCAAACTCGAGAATCGTGAGTCGATCATGTTAACTCTTTGTGTGAGATTTAGAAAGTGTTTGAGTTAGTTCAAACTCGGAAAAGAGAGTTGATCACGTTTAGTCCTTAAGGGAGATCGGTCGATGTGATAGTTAACTCTTTAATGCTAGTTTACCAAGTGTTTCATCTTCGTTTTAATTTGGAATGTGGAGTTGACCATGTTAATTCCTTCTTGGCGATCATTGAGCGTGATAGTGAATTATTTGAGTCGGTTTACCAAGTGTTTTGTCTTTGCTCTAAGTCAAACTAGATAGTTGATCCGTGTTAAATCCTTCAAAGAAGATCGTGAACATGAAAGTGAACTATTTAACTCTTGTTTACAAAGTTTTTCGACTTAGTTCTAACTCTAAATGGAGAGTTGATGATGTTATGTTCTTCAAAGAGATCGGTGAATATGTTTGTGAAGGCTTTGAGTCAGGTTTAACAAGTGTTTCGACTTGGTTCTACCATAGACTAGAGAAATGATACATTAAGTCCTTCAAAAGAGATCGGTGAGCGTGATAAAGAACTATTTGAGTTCGGTTTACCAAATGTTTCGACTTGGTTCAAACTCGAGAATCGTGAGTCGATCATGTTAACTCCTTAGAAGAAGATCGGTGAACTAACGTTATAGTTGACTCTTTGTGTCAGGTTTAGAAAGTGTTTGAGTTAGTTCTAACTCGGAAGGAGAGTTGATCACGTTTAGTCCTTAAAGGGAGATCGGTCGATGTGATAGTTAACTCTTTAATTCTAGTTTACCAAGTTTTCATCTTTGTTCTAACTAGGAATGTGGATTTGACCATGTTATTTCCTTCTTAAGAGATCGTCGAGCGTGATAGTGAATTATTTGAGTCAATTTACGAAGGGTTTTGTCTTTGCTCTAACTTTCAGAACTAGATAGTTGATCCCGTGTTAAATCCTTCAAAGAAGATCGTGAACATGAAATTTGAACTATTTAACTAAGATTTACCAAGTTTTTCGACTTGGTTCTAACTCTAAATGGAGAGTTGATGATGTTATGTTCTTTCAAAGAGATCGGTGAATGTGTTTGTGAAGGCTTTGAGTCCGGTTTAACAAGTGTTTCGACTTGGTTCTACCATAGACTAGAGAGATGATACATTAAGTCCTTCAAAAGAGATCGGTGAATGTGATAAAGAACTATTTGAGTTTGGTTTACCGAATGTTTCGACTTGGTTCAAACTCAGAATCGTGAGTCGATCATGTTAACTCTTTGTGTCCGATTTAGAAAGTGTTTCGAGTTAGTTCAAACTCGGAAAGGAGAGTTGATCACGTTTAGTCCTTAAAGGGAGATCGGTCAATGTGATAGTTAACTCTTTAATTCTAGTTTGCCAAGTGTTTCATCTTCGTTCTAACTTGGAATGTGGAGTTGACCATGTTAGTTCCTTCTTGGCGATCATTGAGCGTGATAGTGAATTCTTTGAGTCGGTTTACCAAGTGTTTTGTCTTTGCTCTAAGTCAAACTAGATAGTTGATCCGTGTTAAATCCTTCAAAGAAGATCGTGAACATGAAGTTGAACTATTTAACTCAGGTTTACCAAGTTTTTCGACTTGGTTCTAACTCTAAATGGAGAGTTGATGATGTTATGTTCTTCAAAGAGATCGGTGAATATGTTTGTGAAGGCTTTGAGTCAGGTTTAACAAGTGTTTCGACTTGGTTCTACCATAGACTAGAGAGATGATACATTAAGTCCTTCAAAGAGATCGATGAGCGTGATAAAGAACTATTTGAGTTCGGTTTGCGAATGTTTCGACTTAGTTCAAACTTCGGAATCGTGAGTCGATCATGTTAACTCCTTAGAAGAAGATCGGTGAACTAACGTTATAGTTGACTCTTTGTGTCAGGGTTTAGAAAGTGTTTGAGTTAGTTCTAACTTTCGGAAAGGAGAGTTGATCACGTTTAGTCCTTAAAGGAGATCGGTCGATGTGATAGTTAACTCTTTAATTCTAGTTTACCAAGTGTTTCATCTTCGTTCTAACTTGGAATGTGGAGTTGACCATGTTATTTCCTTCTTAAGAGATCGTCGAGCGTGATAGTGAATTATTTGAGTCGGTTTACGAAGGGTTTTGTCTTTGCTCTAAGTCGAACTAGATAGTTGATCCCGTGTTAAATCCTTCAAAGAAGATCGTGAACATGATGGTGAACTATTTAACTCAGATTTACCAAGTTTTTCGACTTGGTTCTAACTCTAAATGGAGAGTTGATGATGTTATGTTCTTCAAAGGAGATCAGTGAATGTGTTTGTGAAGGCTTTGAGTCATGTTTAACAAGTGTTTCGACTTGGTTCTACCATAGACTAGAGAGATGATACATTAAGTCCTTCAAAAGAGATCAGTGAACGTGATAAAGAACTATTTGAGTTCGGTTTGCGAATGTTTCGACTTAGTTCAAACTTCGAGAATCGTGAGTCGATCATGTTAACTCTTTGTGTCCGATTTAGAAAGTGTTTCGAGTTAGTTCAAACTCGGAAAGGAGAGTTGATCACGTTTAGTCCTTAAAGGGAGATCGGTCAATGTGATAGTTAACTCTTTAATTCTAGTTTGCCAAGTGTTTCATCTTCGTTCTAACTTGGAATGTGGAGTTGACCATGTTAGTTCCTTCTTAGGCGATCATTGAACGTGATAGTGAATTCTTTGAGTCAGTTTGCAAGTGTTTTGTCTTTGCTCTAAGTCAAACTAGATAGTTGATCCCGTTTTAAATCCTTCAAAGAAGATCGTGAACATGAAAGTGAACTATTTAACTCAGGTTTACCAAGTTTTTCGACTTGGTTCTAACTCTAAATGGAGAGTTGATGATGTTATGTTCTTCAAAGAGATCGGTGAATATGTTTGTGAAGGCTTTGAGTCGGTTTAACAAGTGTTTAGACTTGGTTCTACCATAGACTAGAGAGATGATACATTAAGTCCTTCAAAGAGATCGATGAGCGTGATAAAGAACTATTTGAGTTCGGTTTGCGAATGTTTCGACTTAGTTCAAACTTCGTCGAATCGTGAGTCGATCATGTTAACTCTTTGTGTCAGATTTAGAAAGTGTTTGAGTTAGTTCAAACTCGGAAGAGATAGTTGATCACGTTTAGTCCTTAAAGGGAGATCGGTCGATGTGATAGTTAACTCTTTAATGCTAGTTTACCAAGTGTTTCACCTTCGTTTTAATTTGGAATGTGGAGTTGACCATGTTTATTCCTTCTTAGGCGATCATTGAGCGTGATAGTGAATTCTTTGAGTCGATTTACCAAGTGTTTTGTCTTTGCTCTAAGTCGAACTAGATAGTTGATCCCGTGTTAAATCCTTCAAAGAAGATCGTGAATATGTTTGTGAAGGCTTTGAGTCATCGGTGGTTTAACAAGTGTTTCTACTTGGTTCTACCATAGACTAGAGAGATGATACATTAAGTCCTTCAAAGAGATCGGTGAGCGTGATAAAGAACTATTTGAGTTCGGTTTTGCAAATGTTTTGACTTGGTTCAAACTCGAGAATCGTGAGTCGATCATGTTAACTCCTTAGAAGAAGATCAGTGAACGTTATAGTTGAGTCTTTGTGTCCGGTTTAGAAAGTGTTTCGAGTTAGTTCTAACTCGGAAAGGAGAAGTTGATCACGTTTAGTCCTTAAAGGGAGATCGGTCGATGTGATAGTTAACTCTTTAATTCTAGTTTACCAAGTTTTCATCTTTGTTCTAACTAGGAATGTGGAGTTGACCATGTTATTTCCTTCGTGATAGTGAATTATTTGAGTCCGATTATCACGAAGTGTTTTGTCTTTGCTCTAAGTCGAACTAGATAGTTGATCCGTGTTAAATCCTTCAAAGAAGATCGTGAACATGATGTTGAACTATTTAACTCGGTTTACCAAGTTTTTCGACTTGGTTTTAACTCTAAATGGAGAGTTGATGATGTTATGTTCTTCAAAGAGATCGGTGAATATGTTTGTGAAGGCTTTGAGTCAGGTTTAACAAGTGTTTAGACTTGGTTCTACCATAGACTAGAGAGATGATACATTAAGTCCTTCAAAGAGATCGATGAGCGTGATAAAGAACTATTTGAGTTCGGTTTACGAATGTTTCGACTTAGTTCAAACTCGAGAATGCGTAGTGATCGATCATGTTAACTCTTTTGTATAGATTTAGAAAGTGTTTGAGTTAGTTCAAACTCGTTCTAAAAGAGAGAGTTGATCACTTTTAGTCCTTAAAGGAGATCGGTCGATGTGATAGTTAACTCTTTAATTGCTAGTTTACCAAGTGTTTCATCTTCGTTTTAATTTGGAATGTGGAGTTGACCATGTTTATTCCTTCTTAGGCGATCATTGAGCGTGATAGTGAATTCTTTGAGTCGATTTACCAAGTGTTTTGTCTTTGCTCTAAGTCAAACTAGAGAGTTGATCGAACTAGATAGTTGATCCCGTGTTAAATCCTTCCTAAAAGAAGATCGTGAATATGTTTGTGAAGGCTTTGAGTCAGGTTTAACAAGTGTTTCGACTTGGTTCTACCATAGACTAGAGAGATGATACATTAAGTCCTTCAAAGAGATCGGTGAGCGTGATAAAGAACTATTTGAGTTCGGTTTGCAAATGTTTCGACTTGGTTCAAACTTCGAGAATCGTGAGTCGATCATGTTAACTCCTTAGAAGAAGATCGGTGAGCGTTATAGTTGAGTCTTTGTGTCAGGTTTAGAAAGTGTTTGAGTTAGTTCTAACTTTCGGAAAGGAGAAGTTGATCACGTTTAGTCCTTAAAGGAGATCGGTCAATGTGATAGTTAACTCTTTAATTCTAGTTTACCAAGTTTTTCATCTTTGTTCTAACTAGGAATGTGGAGTTGACCATGTTATTTCCTTCGTGATAGTGAATTATTTGAGTCCAGTATACGAAGTGTTTTGTCTTTGCTCTAAGTCAAACTAGATAGTTGATCGTGTTAAATCCTTCAAAGAAGATCATGAACATGAAGCTTGAACTATTTAACTCTGTTTACCAAGTTTTTCGACTTGGTTCTAACTCTAAATGGAGAGTTGATGATGTTATGTTCTTCAAAAGAGATCAGTGAATATGTTTGTGAAGGCTTTGAGTCCGGTTTAACAAGTGTTTCGACTTGGTTCTACCATAGACTAGAGAGATGATACATTAAGTCCTTCAAAAGAGATCGGTGAACGTGATAAAGAACTATTTGAGTTCGGTTTACCAAATGTTTTGACTTGGTTCAAACTTCGAGAATCGTGAGTCGATCATGTTAACTCCTTAGAAGAAGATCGGTGAACTAACGTTATAGTTGACTCTTTGTGTCAGGTTTAGAAAGTGTTTGAGTTAGTTCTAACTTTCGGAAAGGAGAGTTGATCACGTTTAGTCCTTAAAGGGAGATCGGTCGATGTGATAGTTAACTCTTTAATTCTAGTTTACCAAGTTTTCATCTTTGTTCTAACTAGGAATGTGGATTTGACCATGTTATTTCTTCTTAAGAGATCGTCGAGCGTGATAGTGAATTATTTGAGTCGTTTACGAAGTGGAAGTCTTTGCTCTAAGTCAAACTAGATAGTTGATCCCATGTTAAATCCTTCAAAGAAGATCGTGAACATGATGTTGAACTATTTAACTCAGATTTACCAAGTTTTTCGACTTGGTTCTAACTCTAAATGGAGAGTTGATGATGTTATGTTCTTCAAAGGAGATCGGTGAATGTGTTTGTGAAGGCTTTGAGTCTGTTTAACAAGTGTTTCGACTTGGTTCTACCATAGACTAGAGATGATGATACATTAAGTCCTTCAAAGAGATCGGTGAGCGTGATAAAGAACTATTTGAGTTCGGTTTGCGAATGTTTTGACTTAGTTCGAACTTCGAGAATCGTGAGTCGATCATGTTAACTCTTTGTGTCAGATTTAGAAAGTGTTTGAGTTAGTTCAAACTCGGAAAGGAGACTTGATCACGTTTAGTCCTTAAAGGGAGATCGGTCAATGTGATAGTTAACTCTTTAATTCTAGTTTGCCAAGTGTTTCATCTTCGTTCTAACTTGGAATGTGGAGTTGACCATGTTATTTCCTTCTTGGCGATCATTGAGCGTGATAGTGAATTATTTGAGTCGATTTACCAAGTGTTTTGTCTTTGCTCTAAGTCAAACTAGATAGTTGATCCGTGTTAAATCCTTCAAAGAAGATCGTGAACATGAAGTTGAACTATTTAACTCGGTTTACCAAGTTTTTCGACTTGGTTTTAACTCTAAATGGAGAGTTGATGATGTTATGTTCTTCAAAGAGATCGGTGAATATGTTTGTGAAGGCTTTGAGTCGGTTTAACAAGTGTTTCGACTTGGTTCTACCATAGACTAGAGAGATGATACATTAAGTCCTTCAAAAGAGATCGATGAGCGTGATAAAGAACTATTTGAGTTCGGTTTGCGAATGTTTCGACTTAGTTCAAACTCGGAATCGTGAGTCGATCATGTTAACTCGTGTCAGATTTAGAAAGTGTTTGAGTTAGTTCAAACTCGGAAAAGAGAGTTGATCACGTTTAGTCCTTAAAGGAGATCGGTCGATGTGATAGTTAACTCTTTAATGCTAGTTTACCAAGTGTTTCATCTTCGTTTTAATTTGGAATGTGGAGTTGACCATGTTTATTCCTTCTTAGCGATCATTGAGCGTGATAGTGAATTCTTTGAGTCTAGTTTACCAAGTGTTTTGTCTTTGCTCTAAGTCGAACTAGATAGTTGATCCGTGTTAAATCCTTCAAAGAAGATCGTGAATATGTTTGTGAAGGCTTTGAGTCGGTTTAACAAGTGTTTCGACTTGGTTCTACCATAGACTAGAGAGATGATACATTAAGTCCTTCAAAGAGATCGGTGAGCGTGATAAAGAACTATTTGAGTTCGGTTTGCAAATGTTTCGACTTGGTTCAAACTCGAGAATCGTGAGTCGATCATGTTAACTCCTTAGAAGAAGATCGGTGAGCGTTATAGTTGAGTCTTTGTGTCAGGGTTTAGAAAGTGTTTGAGTTAGTTCTAACTCGGAAAGGAGAGAGTTGATCACGTTTAGTCCTTAAAGGGAGATCGGTCGATGTGATAGTTAACTCTTTAATTCTAGTTTACCAAGTTTTCATCTTTGTTCTAACTAGGAATGTGGAGTTGACCATGTTATTTCCTTTCGTGATAGTGAATTATTTGAGTCGATATATGAAGTGTTTTGTCTTTGCTCTAAGTCGAACTAGATAGTTGATCCCGTGTTAAATCCTTCAAAGAAGATCGTGAACATGAAAAGTGAACTATTTAACTCTGTTTACCAAGTTTTTCGACTTGGTTCTAACTCTAAATGGAGAGTTGATGATGTTATGTTCTTCAAAGAGATCGGTGAATATGTTTGTGAAGGCTTTGAGTCAGGTTTAACAAGTGTTTGACTTGGTTCTACCATAGACTAGAGAGATGATACATTAAGTCCTTCAAAGAGATCGGTGAGCGTGATAAAGAACTATTTGAGTTCGGTTTTGCAAATGTTTCGACTTGGTTCAAGCTTCGAGAATCGTGAGTCGATCATGTTAACTCCTTAGAAGAAGATCGGTGAGCGTTATAGTTGAGTCTTTGTGTCAGGTTTAGAAAGTGTTTGAGTTAGTTCTAACTCGGAAGGAGGAGTTGATCACGTTTAGTCCTTAAAGGGAGATCGGTCGATGTGATAGTTAACTCTTTAATTCTAGTTTACCAAGTTTTCATCTTTGTTCTAACTAGGAATGTGGAGTTGACCATGTTATTTCCTTCGTGATAGTGAATTATTTGAGTCTAGTATATGAAGTGTTTTGTCTTTGCTCTAAGTCAAACTATATAGTTGATCCCGTGTTAAATCCTTCAAAGAAGATCGTGAACATGAAGTTGAACTATTTAACTCCTGTTTACCAAGTTTTCGACTTGGTTCTAACTCTAAATGGAGAGTTGATGATGTTATGTTCTTCAAAAGAGATCAGTGAATATGTTTGTGAAGGCTTTGAGTCCGGTTTAACAAGTGTTTCGACTTGGTTCTACCATAGACTAGAGAGATGATACATTAAGTCCTTCAAAAGAGATCGGTGAGCGTGATAAAGAACTATTTGAGTTCGGTTTGCAAATGTTTCAACTTGGTTCAAACTCGAGAATCGTGAGTCGATCATGTTAACTCCTTAGAAGAAGATCGGTGAACTAACGTTATAGTTGACTCTTTGTGTCAGGTTTAGAAAGTGTTTGAGTTAGTTCTAACTTTCGGAAAGGAGAGTTGATCACGTTTAGTCCTTAAGGGAGATCGGTCGATGTGATAGTTAACTCTTTAATTCTAGTTTGCCAAGTGTTTCATCTTCGTTCTAACTTGGAATGTGGAGTTGACCATGTTAGTTCCTTCTTAGGCGATCATTGAGCGTGATAGTGAATTCTTTGAGTCCGGTTTACCAAGTGTTTTGTCTTTGCTCTAAGTCGAACTAGATAGTTGATCCCGTGTTAAATCCTTCAAAGAAGATCGTGAACATGAAGTTGAACTATTTAACTCAGGTTTACCAAGTTTTTCGACTTGGTTCTAACTCTAAATGGAGAGTTGATGATGTTATGTTCTTCAAAAGAGATCGGTGAATATGTTTGTGAAGGCTTTGAGTCAGGTTTAACAAGTGTTTCGACTTGGTTCTACCATAGACTAGAGAGATGATACATTAAGTCCTTCAAAGAGATCGATGAGCGTGATAAAGAACTATTTGTGTTCGGTTTGCAGAATGTTTACGACTTAGTTCAAACTTCGAATCGTGAGTCGATCATGTTAACTCGTGTCAGATTTAGAAAGTGTTTGAGTTAGTTCAAACTCGGAAAAGAGAGTTGATCACGTTTAGTCCTTAAAGGGAGATCGGTCGATGTGATAGTTAACTCTTTAATGCTAGTTTACCAAGTGTTTCATCTTCGTTTTAATTTGGAATGTGGAGTTGACCATGTTTATTCCTTCTTGGCGATCATTGAGCGTGATAGTGAATTCTTTGAGTCGGTTTACCAAGTGTTTTGTCTTTGCTCTAAAGTCGAACTAGATAGTTGATCCCGTGTTAAATCCTTCAAAAGAAGATCGTGAATATGTTTGTGAAGGCTTTGAGTCGGTTTAACAAGTGTTTCGACTTGGTTCTACCATAGACTAGAGAGATGATACATTAAGTCCTTCAAAAAGAGATCGGTGAGCGTGATAAAGAACTATTTGAGTTCGGTTTACCAAATGTTTGACTTGGTTCAAACTTCGGAATCGTGAGTCGATCATGTTAACTCCTTAGAAGAAGATCGGTGAGCGTTATAGTTGAGTCTTTGTGTCCGGTTTAGAAAGTGTTTGAGTTAGTTCTAACTCGGAAAGGAGAGTTGATCACGTTTAGTCCTTAAAGGGAGATCGGTCAATGTGATAGTTAACTCTTTAATTCTAGTTTACCAAGTTTTTCATCTTTGTTCTAACTAGGAATGTGGAGTTGACCATGTTATTTCCTTCGTGATAGTGAATTATTTGAGTCGATTATCACGAAGTGTTTTGTCTTTGCTCTAAGTCGAACTAGATAGTTGATCCCGTGTTAAATCCTTCAAAGAAGATCGTGAACATGAAAATTTGAACTATTTAACTCAGGTTTACCAAGTTTTTCGACTTGGTTTTAACTCTAAATGGAGAGTTGATGATGTTATGTTCTTCAAAAGAGATCAGTGAATATGTTTGTGAAGGCTTTGAGTCCGGTTTAACAAGTGTTTCGACTTGGTTCTACCATAGACTAGAGAGATGATACATTAAGTCCTTCAAAAGAGATCGATGAGCGTGATAAAGAACTATTTGAGTTCGGTTTGCGAATGTTTCGACTTAGTTCAAACTCGAGAATCGTGAGTCGATCATGTTAACTCTTTGTGTCCGATTTAGAAAGTGTTTCGAGTTAGTTCAAACTCGGAAAAGAGAGTTGATCACGTTTAGTCCTTAAAGGGAGATCGGTCAATGTGATAGTTAACTCTTTAATGCTAGTTTACCAAGTGTTTCATCTTCGTTTTAATTTGGAATGTGGAGTTGACCATGTTTATTCCTTCTTGGCGATCATTGAGCGTGATAGTGAATTCTTTGAGTCGGTTACCAAGTGTTTTGTCTTTGCTCTAAGTCAAACTAGATAGTTGATCCCATGTTAAATCCTTCAAAGAAGATCGTGAATATGTTTGTGAAGGCTTTGAGTCCGGTTTAACAAGTGTTTCGACTTGGTTCTACCATAGACTAGAGAGATGATACATTAAGTCCTTCAAAAGAGATCGGTGAACGTGATAAAGAACTATTTGAGTTCGGTTTACCAAATGTTTCGACTTGGTTCAAACTTCGAGAATCGTGAGTCGATCATGTTAACTCCTTAGAAGAAGATCGGTGAGCGTTATAGTTGAGTCTTTGTGTCAGGTTTAGAAAGTGTTTGAGTTAGTTCTAACTTTCGGAAAGGAGAGTTGATCACGTTTAGTCCTTAAAGGAGATCGGTCGATGTGATAGTTAACTCTTTAATTCTAGTTTACCAAGTTTTCATCTTTGTTCTAACTAGGAATGTGGAGTTGACCATGTTATTTCCTTCGTGATAGTGAATTATTTGAGTCGATTATGAAGTGTTTTGTCTTTGCTCTAAGTCAAACTAGATAGTTGATCCCGTGTTAAATCCTTCAAAGAAGATCGTGAACATGGTTGAACTATTTAACTCTCTGTTTACCAAGTTTTTCGACTTGGTTCTAACTCTAAATGGAGAGTTGATGATGTTATGTTCTTCAAAGAGATCGGTGAATATGTTTGTGAAGGCTTTGAGTCAGGTTTAACAAGTGTTTCGACTTGGTTCTACCATAGACTAGAGAGATGATACATTAAGTCCTTCAAAGAGATCGGTGAGCGTGATAAAGAACTATTTGAGTTCGGTTTACCAAATGTTTCAACTTGGTTCAAACTCGAGAATCGTGAGTCGATCATGTTAACTCCTTAGAAGAAGATCGGTGAACTAACGTTATAGTTGACTCTTTGTGTCAGGTTTAGAAAGTGTTTGAGTTAGTTCTAACTTTCGGAAGGAGGAGAGTTGATCACGTTTAGTCCTTAAAGGGAGATCGGTCGATGTGATAGTTAACTCTTTAATTCTAGTTTACCAAGTTTTCATCTTTGTTCTAACTAGGAATGTGGATTTGACCTGTTATTTCCTTAGCAAGAGATCGTCGAGCGTGATAGTGAATTATTTGAGTCGGTTCTGAAGGGTTTTGTCTTTGCTCTAAGTCAAACTAGATAGTTGATCCCGTGTTAAATCCTTCAAAGAAGATCGTGAACATGAAGTTGAACTATTTAACTCAGATTTACCAAGTTTTTCGACTTGGTTCTAACTCTAAATGGAGAGTTGATGATGTTATGTTCTTCAAAGGAGATCGGTGAATGTGTTTGTGAAGGCTTTGAGTCTGTTTAACAAGTGTTCGACTTGGTTCTACCATAGACTAGAGAGATGATACATTAAGTCCTTCAAAGAGATCGGTGAGCGTGATAAAGAACTATTTGAGTTCGGTTTGCAGAATGTTTCGACTTAGTTCAAACTTCGAGAATCGTGAGTCGATCATGTTAACTCTTTGTGTCAGATTTAGAAAGTGTTTGAGTTAGTTCAAACTCGGAAAGGAGAGTTGATCACGTTTAGTCCTTAAAGGGAGATCGGTCGATGTGATAGTTAACTCTTTAATTCTAGTTTGCCAAGTGTTTCATCTTCGTTCTAACTTGGAATGTGGAGTTGACCATGTTATTTCCTTCTTAGGCGATCATTGAGCGTGATAGTGAATTATTTGAGTCCCGGTTTACTAAGTGTTTTGTCTTTGCTCTAAGTCAAACTAGATAGTTGATCCCGTGTTAAATCCTTCAAAGAAGATCGTGAACATGAAATTTGAACTATTTAACTCCGGTTTACCAAGTTTTTCGACTTGGTTTTAACTCTAAATGGAGAGTTGATGATGTTATGTTCTTCAAAGAGATCGGTGAATATGTTTGTGAAGGCTTTGAGTCAGGTTTAACAAGTGTTTGACTTGGTTCTACCATAGACTAGAGAGATGATACATTAAGTCCTTCAAAGAGATCGATGAGCGTGATAAAGAACTATTTGAGTTCGGTTTGCGAATGTTTCGACTTAGTTCAAACTTCGAGAATCGTGAGTCGATCATGTTAACTCTGTGTCAGATTTAGAAAGTGTTTGAGTTAGTTCAAACTCGGAAAAGAGAGTTGATCACGTTTAGTCCTTAAAGGAGATCGGTCGATGTGATAGTTAACTCTTTAATGCTAGTTTACCAAGTGTTTCATCTTCGTTTTAATTTGGAATGTGGAGTTGACCATGTTTATTCCTTCTTGGCGATCATTGAGCGTGATAGTGAATTCTTTGAGTCGATTTACCAAGTGTTTTGTCTTTGCTCTAAGTCAAACTAGATAGTTGATCCCGTGTTAAATCCTTCAAAAAGAAGATCGTGAATATGTTTGTGAAGGCTTTGAGTCAGGTTTAACAAGTGTTTGACTTGGTTCTACCATAGACTAGAGAGATGATACATTAAGTCCTTCAAAAGAGATCGGTGAACGTGATAAAGAACTATTTGAGTTCGGTTTACCAAATGTTTCGACTTGGTTCAAACTCAGAATCGTGAGTCGATCATGTTAACTCCTTAGAAGAAGATCAGTGAACGTTATAGTTGAGTCTTTGTGTCCGGTTTAGAAAGTGTTTCGAGTTAGTTCTAACTCGGAAAGGAGAGTTGATCACGTTTAGTCCTTAAAGGGAGATCGGTCAATGTGATAGTTAACTCTTTAATTCTAGTTTACCAAGTTTTTCATCTTTGTTCTAACTAGGAATGTGGAGTTGACCATGTTATTTCCTTCGTGATAGTGAATTATTTGAGTCCAGTATACGAAGTGTTTTGTCTTTGCTCTAAGTCAAACTAGATAGTTGATCCCATGTTAAATCCTTCAAAGAAGATCGTGAACATGAAGCTGAACTATTTAACTCCTGTTTACCAAGTTTTTCGACTTGGTTCTAACTCTAAATGGAGAGTTGATGATGTTATGTTCTTCAAAAGAGATCAGTGAATATGTTTGTGAAGGCTTTGAGTCCGGTTTAACAAGTGTTTCGACTTGGTTCTACCATAGACTAGAGAGATGATACATTAAGTCCTTCAAAAGAGATCGGTGAACGTGATAAAGAACTATTTGAGTTCGGTTTACCAAATGTTTCAACTTGGTTCAAACTCAGAATCGTGAGTCGATCATGTTAACTCCTTAGAAGAAGATCAGTGAACTAACGTTATAGTTGACTCTTTGTGTCCGGTTTAGAAAGTGTTTCGAGTTAGTTCTAACTCGGAAAGGAGAGTTGATCACGTTTAGTCCTTAAAGGGAGATCGGTCAATGTGATAGTTAACTCTTTAATTCTAGTTTACCAAGTTTTTCATCTTTGTTCTAACTAGGAATGTGGATTTGACCATGTTATTTCCTTCTTAAGAGATCGTCGAACGTGATAGTGAATTATTTGAGTCCAGTTTACGAAGGGTTTTGTCTTTGCTCTAAGTCAAACTAGATAGTTGATCCCATGTTAAATCCTTCAAAGAAGATCGTGAACATGAAGCTGAACTATTTAACTCAGATTTACCAAGTTTTTCGACTTGGTTCTAACTCTAAATGGAGAGTTGATGATGTTATGTTCTTCAAAGGAGATCAGTGAATGTGTTTGTGAAGGCTTTGAGTCCTGTTTAACAAGTGTTTCGACTTGGTTCTACCATAGACTAGAGAGATGATACATTAAGTCCTTCAAAAGAGATCAGTGAACGTGATAAAGAACTATTTGAGTTCGGTTTGCGAATGTTTCGACTTAGTTCAAACTCGAGAATCGTGAGTCGATCATGTTAACTCTTTGTGTCAGATTTAGAAAGTGTTTGAGTTAGTTCAAACTCGGAAAGGAGAGTTGATCACGTTTAGTCCTTAAAGGGAGATCGGTCAATGTGATAGTTAACTCTTTAATTCTAGTTTGCCAAGTGTTTCATCTTCGTTCTAACTTGGAATGTGGAGTTGACCATGTTATTTCCTTCTTAGGCGATCATTGAACGTGATAGTGAATTATTTGAGTCCCAGTTTACCAAGTGTTTTGTCTTTGCTCTAAGTCAAACTAGATAGTTGATCCCATGTTAAATCCTTCAAAGAAGATCGTGAACATGAAGCTGAACTATTTAACTCCGGTTTACCAAGTTTTTCGACTTGGTTTTAACTCTAAATGGAGAGTTGATGATGTTATGTTCTTCAAAAGAGATCAGTGAATATGTTTGTGAAGGCTTTGAGTCCGGTTTAACAAGTGTTTCGACTTGGTTCTACCATAGACTAGAGAGATGATACATTAAGTCCTTCAAAAGAGATCGATGAACGTGATAAAGAACTATTTGAGTTCGGTTTACCGAATGTTTCGACTTAGTTCAAACTTCGGAATCGTGAGTCGATCATGTTAACTCTGTGTCCGATTTAGAAAGTGTTTCGAGTTAGTTCAAACTCGGAAAAGAGAGTTGATCACGTTTAGTCCTTAAAGGGAGATCGGTCAATGTGATAGTTAACTCTTTAATGCTAGTTTACCAAGTGTTTCATCTTCGTTTTAATTTGGAATGTGGAGTTGACCATGTTTATTCCTTCTTAGGCGATCATTGAACGTGATAGTGAATTCTTTGAGTCCAGTTTACCAAGTGTTTTGTCTTTGCTCTAAGTCAAACTAGATAGTTGATCCCATGTTAAATCCTTCAAAGAAGATCGTGAATATGTTTGTGAAGGCTTTGAGTCCGGTTTAACAAGTGTTTCGACTTGGTTCTACCATAGACTAGAGAGATGATACATTAAGTCCTTCAAAAGAGATCGGTGAGCGTGATAAAGAACTATTTGAGTTCGGTTTGCAAATGTTTGACTTGGTTCAAACTCGAGAATCGTGAGTCGATCATGTTAACTCCTTAGAAGAAGATCGGTGAGCGTTATAGTTGAGTCTTTGTGTCAGGGTTTAGAAAGTGTTTCGAGTTAGTTCTAACTCGGAAAGGAGAGTTGATCACGTTTAGTCCTTAAAGGGAGATCGGTCAATGTGATAGTTAACTCTTTAATTCTAGTTTACCAAGTTTTTCATCTTTGTTCTAACTAGGAATGTGGAGTTGACCATGTTATTTCCTTCGTGATAGTGAATTATTTGAGTCCAGTATACGAAGTGTTTTGTCTTTGCTCTAAGTCAAACTAGATAGTTGATCCCATGTTAAATCCTTCAAAGAAGATCGTGAACATGAAGCTGAACTATTTAACTCCTGTTTACCAAGTTTTTCGACTTGGTTCTAACTCTAAATGGAGAGTTGATGATGTTATGTTCTTCAAAAGAGATCAGTGAATATGTTTGTGAAGGCTTTGAGTCCGGTTTAACAAGTGTTTGACTTGGTTCTACCATAGACTAGAGAGATGATACATTAAGTCCTTCAAAAGAGATCGGTGAGCGTGATAAAGAACTATTTGAGTTCGGTTTTGCAAATGTTTCAACTTGGTTTCAAACTTCGAGAATCGTGAGTCGATCATGTTAACTCCTTAGAAGAAGATCGGTGAACTAATGTTATAGTTGACTCTTTGTGTCAGGTTTAGAAAGTGTTTGAGTTAGTTCTAACTCGGAAAGGAGAAGTTGATCACGTTTAGTCCTTAAAGGGAGATCGGTCGATGTGATAGTTAACTCTTTAATTCTAGTTTACCAAGTTTTTCATCTTTGTTCTAACTAGGAATGTGGATTTGACCATGTTATTTCCTTCTTAAGAGATCGTCGAACGTGATAGTGAATTATTTGAGTCCAGTTTACGAAGGGTTTTGTCTTTGCTCTAAGTCAAACTAGATAGTTGATCCCGTGTTAAATCCTTCAAAGAAGATCGTGAACATGAAGTTGAACTATTTAACTCAGATTTACCAAGTTTTTCGACTTGGTTCTAACTCTAAATGGAGAGTTGATGATGTTATGTTCTTCAAAGGAGATCGGTGAATGTGTTTGTGAAGGCTTTGAGTCTGTTTAACAAGTGTTTCGACTTGGTTCTACCATAGACTAGAGAGATGATACATTAAGTCCTTCAAAGAGATCGGTGAGCGTGATAAAGAACTATTTGAGTTCGGTTTACGAATGTTTAGACTTAGTTCAAACTCGAGAATCGTGAGTCGATCATGTTAACTCTTTGTGTCAGATTTAGAAAGTGTTTGAGTTAGTTCAAACTAGGAAAGGAGAGTTGATCACGTTTAGTCCTTAAAGGAGATCGGTCAATGTGATAGTTAACTCTTTAATTCTAGTTTGCCAAGTGTTTCATCTTCGTTCTAACTTGGAATGTGGAGTTGACCATGTTATTTCCTTCTTAGGCGATCATTGAGCGTGATAGTGAATTCTTTGAGTCCCGATTTACCAAGTGTTTTGTCTTTGCTCTAAGTCAAACTAGATAGTTGATCCATGTTAAATCCTTCAAAGAAGATCGTGAACATGAAATTTGAACTATTTAACTCAGGTTTACCAAGTTTTTCGACTTGGTTTTAACTCTAAATGGAGAGTTGATGATGTTATGTTCTTCAAAAGAGATCAGTGAATATGTTTGTGAAGGATGTTAAATGAGAAGTGTATGTTTGTTAATTTGGAATTGATAATTGTTGTAAAGTGTCGTTAATTTTGAAATTGAAATTGTGTTAAATAGTTGTTTTGATGTTTGATGAACCTAGGTTAGATGACTATATCGGATGTTTTTATTGTGTGTTGTTGATGGAAAAGGGTGAGGTTGTGTCCCTCACCCTCATATTTGCTCAAAATCATCTCCATTGAGATAATTGCGAGACAATTCTAACAATGAGTCGGGTTGGGAGTTGAAATAACTTCCTTCACTACTTGGATGGAAATAGGTTTTGTGTTGTCCTTGGCCCCCGTATTGGCTCAAGAAATCATTTCCACCCTCATCATGCTAATAGTAGTAAGTTATTTTAAATTTTGTTTCACTTTTTAGTTTACATATAAATTGAAATTTGTTTCATTTCTGATCTAGGAAGGTTGGTGCGCCTCTAACTATTCTGACGAAAATTTGCATAGAGCCACTCATTTGAGGAAGGATAACAACCGGTTTGTTGTGAGCGCGCTAAAATGACTCAGTAATTATGCAACTTGATTTCTATTGTATTTAGTTCTTTTCTTAATTAATGGAGACCTAATTATCATTATGTTTTGTGGTTATGCAATGTAGGAGAAACATCTTTGAGTTGATGTTTGAGCCTACTCGAGGAGGCTGGAACCACGACTCACTTGGTGCACTTTCCCACTGAGATGATGGCTTTGGCAAACAAAAGCTGGAAGAAAGCGATAGGCAAGTCAAATAAAAATCATTTGTATAGTGCGAGGCCCTTGGCGAGACTTGTGAAATTTGTTGATCACTATGACACGAGTCTAGTAGTTACGATGCTTCATCAATTTGAGACACACTGACTCAGCAGCGGTAGAGCATTTGATGGTGATCGTGGCGAGGAAGGATCGGACTATTGCGAGAGATGCAAGCAAAGCCGATTGAGGATGCAGCGTGAAGCGGGAGAGGTTGTTAAGCTCTCTTTAATAGCTTGAGGCCACATCAGTCGTCTGATCATCCTGATCATCCCTCTTCCCCCTATTGATTTGGATTATGTTATTGTTGTCCATTTGGATTATGTTGTTGCTTTCGGTTTGGATTATTTAGATTATGTACATTTTGGATTTGATTATGGATTTTATTTGAGTATTTTAGAAATATGAAGTTGCATATTTATGATAAGCAAAAAAGTAGGAATTTAAAAAAAAAAACTTAAAAAATCCCTCGCTAATCATCACAAAATCCCTCGCTATTAACATAAACAAATCCCTCGCTAATTCTCTCACTAATTTCCCTCGCTAAATCCCTCGCTAATTTTCTCGCTAATTCCCTCGCTAATTTCCCTCGCTAATTCCTAGCTAATTTCCTCGCTAATTCCTCGCTAAATTTAGCGAGGAGCATTTAGCGAGGAGCATTTTGAGGATTTGAGATCTCGCTAATTCCTCGCTAAAGTACATTAGCGATGGATTTTTATTAACTTTAGCGAGGAATCTGCGTCGCTAAATCACATTTTTTTGTGTAGTGGGTAGAAGCGGTTTAAGCGATTAGCAAGAACCTTGGAGATGATCTTATGGATAAGATTACAAAAGAAATAGCGAAGATCTTTCATAGTGGTAGGATTCTCCACTTTAGAAATAAGAACAATATTAGTGACATTCAAGTTCACGGAAATTCCTTTGTTGGCGGTAGCGTCTTACCTCACATTAAAGAGTTCAACACCACAAAATTCGAACTTCTTAAAAAATGCGGATTTAAACCATCGGTCGGGGCCTTATCTGAAAGCATTTGAAAAGAGCTTCCTTAAACTTGGCAATTTCTAGATCGCACTAAGCTGCTTGATTGTCCTCATCAGATACTCTTGGCTGAGCGTGAGTAATAACTTCATCGTAGTCACCGACACTACCTTGGAACAATTGAGTAAAGTACCCCCAGAGCCACATCACAAATCTCTTGTTGTGTACACTACGCGATTTGTTTAAAAAAGGCCCCTATAACGGTGTTTTTAAAAAGCGCTGCCCATCGCGTGAAACGCGTGAGCCTTACCAGCGTTTCTTTAAAAGCGCTACGCATCTCACATGCGTTCTCACCATATAACGGCGTTTCTTTAAAAGCGCTACGCATCTCATGCGTTCTCACCATATAACGGTGTTTTTAAAGCGCTCGCATCTCACATGCGTTCTCACCATATAACAGCGTTTCTTTAGAAGCGCTCGCATCATCCCCATTTGTTTCTCACCATATCGGCGTTTCTTTTAAGCGCTACGCATCACCTAATGCGTTTCGGCATATTCAGCGTTTTTGGCGCCACCCATTGCCTTAAATATTTCTACCAACTAAGCTGTACATTAAACCCTCCTCTCACTCGGTTCTCTCTTCCCTCGCTCTCACTCTCACTCTCGGCAAGCTCTGCTGCGCATGATCCCCTCTCTCTCTCTCGCTCACGTCTCTCTCTCTCGGTTCTCTTCTCTCCCTCACTCTCATTACGTAATCCTCTCTCAGCTCTCCCTCACTCTCGTTCTCTCTAGCACCACCCCAAACCCACAAACCCACAATAACCCCCAAACCCACATTGCTTGTCTCGATCTTCTCTCAAAGGTTAGTTCTCTATTTGGTTTTGTTTTTAGGTTTTTGTTAGGTTGGAGATGAATGTAGTTTGATTGGAAATGTTGAATGTGTGAAAAAATATTTGATAGGAGAGGAATATGTTGAATGTAGTTGTATGTGTTTTGATATGTGTAAAATTAGGTGAATGTGTTTGATAGGAGAGAAATTAGGTGTCTCTTTTAATATGTTCATTTTCATCTACATTTGTGAATTAAGTGTATACTATTTAAATTGATTTACTTTGAATAGGAGTACTTATTCATGTGATGAATATCTATCAATTGCTATGAAAGATTGTTCGTTGTTTTTTTACAAATAACAAAGATTGTTGTGTTGTTGACTAAAAATTTGAAGTGTTTAATTTATTATTGCTTGGTTTTGTTGAGATTTTGATTGTGAAAGGATAGATTTTTTAAGCAAGTGTGTGTCATCTATATATATTAGTAAAATCAAATATGCCTAAATCGAATATCACGAATTGTTTGTTAGGTTTTGGGAGTTTTTTTGTCGGACTTCGATCGTTGTTGAGTTTGTCTGGTTGAGAGTTCGTTGTAGTTCGAGTTCACGGTGGTTGGAGATTTTGTCGAGTGTTGCTTCCACTTGTTCATGTACTTTTTGTTCTTTTGTTTATTTTATATGAAGAATTAATGACTATATAGAAGACATCAAAGTCTTTGATTTGTTTAGTTGAAACTACTAGCTAGTTGATCGAATGTCTTAGCTTCAATAAAATTGTAAATTCTCTTATCGAATTTATTATAGATATTAGGACATTATGGATAGAAAGTGGATGTGCATGATCGTGCATCAAGGAATATAGAGATGGAGTGGATTATTTTGTGAGCTACTTATTTGTTCAACGTTTAGGAGATCTAGTAATATGATATGTCCCTGTTTACTTGTTGCTATGTAAAAATCGGTTAATGCGAGGCGAGTTGATAGGACATTTAAAGGGTAATGGAATTGATCAAACTTACACTTGTTGGACAATGCATGGTGAGAAAGAGTTGAATCTTGAATATGGGTAATAGTCTTGAGAGATGTGCAGGTTGACAGAAATACGTTGGGGGCGAATTTGAAGAGATGGCAAGGCTTTTGAAAGCGATCTTAATGGCCGTCCTCAAATGTTTGAGAAGTTGATAACGGATGCGAGAGGCCGTTGTATGAGGTTATCTTGAATTCACAAAATTATTGGTTTGTGATAAAGTTGTATACCTTGAAAACTTGCCACGGATGGGCGGATAAGAGCTTTCTTGAATTACTCACACTATTGAAAGAAATGTTGCGAAGGATAATGTGCTCCCTTCTCGGACGTATGATGCAAAACAAATGTTAGGGTCCATTGGCTTGAACTATGAGAAGATACGCTTGTCCCGATGATTGCATTCTATTTCGGAATGAACATGCATTTTTAATGTCGTGTCTAAATGTAATGCATCGTGGCTGCGATATCACGGGAGGGCGTGTTTTGCAATGGGTGGCGCTTTTGAAGCGCTGCCCATTGTTGGAAGTGAATGGCGGCGCCACGTTCAGCGCTCAAAGCGCGCCCATAGATGAAAAAAGCGTTGCCCATCTACTAGATGCATTTGTAGTGGTAGTTACCTTCACACCATCCTCACGAACCAACTTAGTAATTTGATTTCTCTTTTCTGACGCGTTTGCACTGTCATGGAAAAACTTTGAATTAGTATCTCCATCCCTCAACGAATACATTTGCTCGTCGCCTCCAAAAAGCATCTTCTTGCTTGATGAGGGTGTGAACGATTCCTTAACTCATCCGACCAAAGTTCGCACCTCCATCAGGGAAGCACCGAAGCTCATCAATATCCTTACGACGCGCCATAATTTTATCACGATATTTAGAATGAAGCTTCTTACCCCTGAGCATCCACGGCGCTAGTACAATGTGACAACTTCTCTAAAACCCCAACCCCTCACTACTACTCCAACTCACATCCACCACCACGGTAAGTCTTCCTCCTCAAGCCAACTATTCTCAAGCAGAAACTCCCTTAAACTCCCTTCTCTAGAAATCTATGCTCCGGACTATTTATTCGCAACCACAAAGGAGTGTGATCCGATTTGTCGGAGACCCCATTCACAAATCTACTATGCGGAAACAAATCCACCCAACTTTGAGTGGCTAAAATACGATCAAGTCTTCCTTCCTTCACCTCCCCGTATTCATCCTCTTCGTCCATGTGTATCTATATCCCTCCATAGGAATATCTATAAGATGACTCTCTTGGATAGCCTCTTGGACATAAATGTCATTTGATATTTTAATTATAATTTTTATTCACAAACTCTCTCCATAATTAATGTTTACTTTTTTATCAATGAATGTCTCTGTGGCTACTTTTTTGCATCGGTCTCAATTATTTCTATTACAAAAATGTTATTTAGACATAACATTTTTGACAAAATAGACAAAAACCAACTTATAACACCAATTAACTAAGTTTTTAGACTATTTAGCCAACTTTGCTTTTCACGATTTTAGAGGTGTTATTTAAAAACTTGGTTAATTGATCACTTGGCTAATAGTCTAAAAAACTTGGTTAATTAGTGTTGTAAGTTGGCTTTTGTCGATTTTTGTCAAAAATAATATGTCTAAATAACATAACCGTTTCTTTAGAGCAGCGTAACAGCATTGGTCTCAATTATTTTTACTGTATCATAAAAACGTTAGCTACGTCTCAATAGTACTCTTATTTTAATCTGACGAAAATTCTTTCAGTTTGTAGTTTTTTAATTAATCTTTTCAGTTTTTAGTTTGAGACCAATCTTTTTCGTTTGAAAACTGAAAGTTTGCTTTTACTCTTATTTTAAATTTTAAACCCACCACTTCATCTTTTGATAAGGTGTAATCTTTGTAAATTGCAACTTATCAGGTGAAGAACTAGACATTTACTGTTGTCAAAAAAACTAGACATTAACAAATGTATAAATATGTTTATGTTTATGTCAATTAAATGAAAGAGGACATTAATTATGGACAGAGAGTGTGTGAATAAATAAATTATAATTAAAATATCAAATGACATCTATGTCCATGCATTTAAGTAGGTTTTAAAAAAAGAAGTGGTGGGTTTGTGTCCAAGTGAAAAGTGTGTACAATGCTAACATAAACATTGTAAAATCTAGGTGTGTGTAGGTTAGCAAATCTCTATTATGATTATGTATTAACATTGTGACTCTTTTATTGTGCTTTCCTAATATGTATAACCTTTAAGGTGCATTACTAACATCTATCCACGGAATAATCCTCATTTATTTTGCTTTTGTTGCTGGGGTTCTTTGGAAGTTAAATGTACCACCAAGGTGAAGAATTTTCTTTGGAGATTGGAGAGAAATTGTATTCCTACTCGCGATGTTCTCATTCGCCGGGGCTTGGGCGTTCCTTCAATACATTTCGTTTTATGGCGGTCGGAGAAACAAATATGCATCTCTTTCTTGATTGTGTAACAATGGGTGTTGAGACGGCGCTTCATTATCGCACCCATGCTCGCTTCGCGAGGGTACGCTCTTTGCAGCGTGTTTTCAAGGCTGGTTTTTTGAAGGCTGGTGAGTCGTAATAATCTGAGTGCGGAATAATTCACGCGACTCTTATGCAACTATTATTACGCAATGTTCTTTGGTTTTTATCGGTGAGGTTGGCCAACAACTTTGTTGTCGCGACGGCACCTCGGCACATGTTGTTCACGCGGATACATCGACATCTCATTGGACTAAGCCCCCTCCTAATTTCGTTAAGTGTAATCTTGTGTGACTTTACCCGATCACGAATGGCAATAGAGTTGGTTTTGGAATGTGCATTCGGAAAGAACACGAGGAATTCATTCTTTGCCAAAATGCAATCATTAACCGTTGCTGAGGTCTACAAAGGTGAAGGTTTGGGTCTATTATTGGCAATTGATTGGGCGCGTGAATTACAATACAGGAATGTCATCTTGAAATGGATGCAAAAGTAGTTGTTGTGACTTTAATAAGGCCCCTATATTTGTTTACGATTATGGTAGTATCTTACATTATTGTGTAAGGAGGCTTTTAGTTTTTCATGAAAACTCTCATGTGGAGTTCTCTAGGAGAGAAGCAAACAAGGTAGCTCACACCTTAGCGGGGTAGCCTTGTTCTCGGGCCCTTCTCATACTTTTTGATGTATTGATAAACTCTAATTTAGTGCTTTTTAGAGATACTTTTATGTCATTTTTGGAGCAATTATTACTAATTATATAAATTATTGACATAGTTTGCTCTTTATTTTGTAGAAAAGAAGAAAAGATAAAAAGAATAATATATATATATATATATATATATATATATATTTGTTATGAATATTATATTAGTGGATGTCCACTAACTTTCTCCATCCTTCTCATTACTCTCTAGTGTAGTGGCATTTTAATGTAAACCACTCACTTTCCAACCCCATCCTATAAATAGGCTTCACCCTTAAGTGAAATGATGGACATGTGAAGAGGAATAAAATGACTCTCATATTCTCTCCTTTCTCTCATTCTTTTGTTTTTCTTCTTGTTATATTTTTGATTATTTCATAACACGTTATCGACCTGAAGTTCTACCAATTGAAGGTAATATTGGTTCTTGTTTGTGATGATACTAATTGATGTTTAGTATCGATGCCTTTACGGAGTGATGTATTTTCTAATTGGAATGTAGCTTCCATCTAGAAACAATATTTATGGATTATTATGCACTTCTCATCTAAAGTATTCAATATGGATCGATTTGTTTTATCAACACACATTTGTTTGTGATTTGTACTATTATATACTCTGTAAGATAATAATCATGAGAATCTATTTAGAATAATATTGTCAAAAGAAAAAAGCATATCTAGATATAACTTTGGTTTGTACACTTATCGATTTATCCACACAACATATGTTAACAAATGGTGATCAATTGTTACCTCTCATGCTCTCACGGTTCAGTATGTTAATTTTTAGTTTTAATGTCATTTTTATTACTCTTATCTTCATTACTAGTTGTTTTTATATGTGACCCTATTATTTTATGTTGGTTGTTGATGATTGTGACTCTGTATATTCCTTGCATGTCTAGCATATGATTGATAGCATAATCATCTTAATGATCTATTGCAAGAATAATTTTCTTCTTCTCAATATTTTTGTAATTGTGATCTTGTTTAAGTTTATCTCATATTGCATATATTTTTCATTGTTGATGAAATTTGTGATATAGTTCCTGAAGAACAATAATCTATTATCCAAGCATCCCTGAAGGATTGCACAAATAATTGTTTCTATGTATCATTGTTTTATCATACAGTTCTGAAGAACTTAGAAATTAAATATCAAACATCAGAAGGATTGCTCATAGTTTAGTTTTTTTCTTGATCATCAACAGAAGAAGTTTTGTGGTATCGTTCTGAAGAATTAATGAATTGGTAATTTAAGCATCCTTGGAGGATTGCACAAATACATTTTCTTTGGTCATCTCTTATGGAGATTTGGGATCAAGTTCTGAAGAACTAGACCTTTAGACTATATGGTGAAATCTATAAGATCTACTTAGACCTTTGTACTATAGTTGAAATCTACAAGATCTATTTGATCTTAGTATATATGAAAACTATTGGTTGATCCTATAATCTATCGTCTTACAAATTCATGAAATGCAAGCGACCTTATTATACGATCTAGAGTACACTATCAGGAATATAGTGTTGTTGTGTCTTCCACTAAAAGTTATTGAAATATCATGATGCTCATCCCACTAATCTTGCTTCATTCCCGAAGTGAATGTAGCGACACATCATAATAAAATAATGAATTTTTGATTAAAAATCATGTGACTCATTCCATAAGTGAATATAGCGCGACACACGAACACATATCGACAAATATGCAAATTCGCGATCTTTATCATAATCTGATTGGGTATACAATGATGCAAAAAATAATTGAAAATTTATGTGGTCATCGATTAAAGAACAGCAGAATATTCTTCAATCTAATAAGTTCCCATGTAAATTAGACCACCACCACAAAAAAATTGGAAGTGATATCTCAAATTTTTTTAGAGTGAATACATTATGATATTTGTGGGCCAATAATATTTTATAATTTTAATGGATCGTCAACCAAATGGACACATATAGTTGTCGTCATCTCATAACTAGAAGTTTGTGAGATTGTTTTTACTCTAGTTTCACTAAGAGCTCATTTTTAAATGGTCTTGAAGAACCATTATTTAGACATCTAAAGTTAATTATATGTCCAATACTTATGAGATAAGAACTTCCAATTTCTACTTAGGAACATGCAATTTTGCATGTTGTAACTGATTCGCATCAAGACAACAAGTTATCGCAATTCTTCCCCCTTTGCATTTGGTTTTGGTCATGAACCTAAAATTTTCCATCTTAAATTTTTTGGATGTGCAGTGTGCGATCCAAACTCCCCGTTCACAATGCACTATTATAGGTCCTGTAACACCCCCTTTCTTAAATTACTATTTAGTCAATTTTAAAAATCAGATTTTTCAAAAATATTCCACGCACCTCAAAGAGAGTGCTACATTTCTTCAATGACATAAAAATGGCGAATTGAATTTTCATAAAACAACCTGCGCGTGATACATAGCACGTCAAAATGGGGCGAACCCTCAAAAACACCTATTTAGTTATTTACAACATCTTGGTTATAAATCACCGGCCACAGTGAGAACATCGACCGATCTCAAGTATTTACTACAACATCCTATATCAGTTGAATACATCAAAATAAATTACTAAATATCTAAGACTTCCCCCCACAGTGCTACGTATCGAGCATGATCATAGCTAGACTACTTCATTTGCTATCACTGCGGGTTCTTGAGCATGCGAGGCAACACGCCGCGCGATAAGGTGAGTCTCGATACATAGATAATAATAAATAAAGCGAAACACACAATGAGAATAGACACACGAAATCTGGTCAATTCAAATACATCATTAATGCGATTACACCAATTACGATTCGCCAAATATCTGATTCGTCAAATATCTGATTCGTCACATATCTGATTACACAAATCTGATTTACACCAAACACACCATGAATTCATGAACACGATCAATCACGAGCATGCATGTAATGTATGAAATGCAATATGCATGTGGATCCATCATCATCGCTTTAAGCCCTCGGGCACCGCGTCGCTTTGGCGAAAGCCCACATCTTCGCTTTATATGACACCATGACAATGCACCTGACCACAATACATCTACCACTGACAATCATTAACTCATCACTTTTCACTTGCGGCTCAGCGTCAATCTGATATAAGCCTTGAGGCACACATCGCTGGCAGAAGCCCACACATCGCTTTGGCGAAGCCCACACATCGCTTTGGCCAGAAGCCCCACACATCGCTTTCTCATCACCTGACCTGACACACCTCATTATTGGACTAAATGTCACACGAGGACTAAACCCACACTGGGACCAAATCACCTCCCGAGGACCAATTTGACACCATTAGGACCATTTTAGCACCTAAGGACCATTTTGACACCTAGGGACTATTTTAACACCTCGGGGACCATTTAGACACATAGGGACTATTTTGTCACCATAAAATTATTTTAGCACCTAGGGACTAATTTGACACCATAGGGATTATTTTAGCACCTAGGGACTAATTTGACACCTCGAGACCAATTTCACACTTAGGGACTAATTTGAACCCACACTGAGCACCCTAGCACAAGCGAGCGCCAAAGCAGGCGCGCAGGCGGCAAATGGCGCCCGACAACCTGGCACCTGACACACACTGCTGGCGCGCCACACAGGCGCCATGGGCGCTCAACGTGGCGCCACAGTGCACTGAGACACGGTTTTCTGGCGCCTGGTAGCGCCATACAGAGGCAGCAAATGGCGCCCCTGCGCATCTCTCACGCACGCGCGACACGATTGCACGGCGCGCGATTTTCCTACTGGCTGGCGCCCCTCCTGCACACACCTCCCGTATAACACCCCAAAATAGTTCAATTAATTATTTAGTTGAGTTATTTAAGGTTTACAACTTTTATTTAAGCAGTATTAATTGGAGTCTATTTCTTTTAGGAGATGCTTAAGTGAATGGAGAAGGTGGGCGTAGAGGCCGTGAGCCATTGAAGGCCCATGAGTCATTAGAAGCCCAGTGTGTGCCTTAAATGAGAGTGTCGAAGGAGAGGGCATGTTTCACTAGAAAGGAATCTAAGAAAAGTCAAAGAGAAGAGAGAAGTTGGTAGGTGAGATCATTTTCTAGAGAGAAGGAGGAGCTTCCGTGAAGAAGAAGCTCAAGCTCGAGGAGAAGTTGTTGCTGCAGTGTTAACTAGAGGATTTCGGTGAAGAGAGAGTGTTCTACTCAGTGATCAAGGTTAGGGGGCTCTCTTTTCACGATTAATCTTGTGTTATGATGAGTTGTTATGTGTGAGTAGATTGTAGCTATGTTCTTTGAGTTGCTTTGCATGTGATGTTTTTATGTTTTGATGTTGTGTTTGGCTCACTTGGTGGAGTTGTGTGGAGTGGATTAGAGAGTTGATCATCCCCGAAGGATAAAGAGAGTGAAATGGGAGTGTTTGAAAACTCTCGAGTCGGTGGCGAGAATGAGTGAAGGTGAGCAACATAATCTTGGAGAGGTCCTTTAAAAGAATAGGCTTAGGATAACAAAGTAGTAGAAAGCGTACATCGTAAAGTAACAAGCGTGTATTAGAGTTAAATGGAGTAGTCGGTTTGGGATTGCGAGGTGAGGTGACTGCCATGCGTAAGTTGGAACTTAAGTGAATAATCGTAAGTGTCGAGCGTAAGTAAAAGAGGTCATAGGGCAGAGGTGAGTGGTATGGCATCGGTAACTAAGTGTATGAGTACGAGACTAGGTATAAGTATCGATGTGTACTTGCAGGCGTGTAGGGGGTAGGTAGGCGAGATACTTGGTGAGATAGAGCAACTTGAGGCGTGAATCTTTGAAGTGTCGTTGATAACGTGTAGCGATGTAATGCTTAGGTTTTATGGTAGAGGCGTAGAGTATATCATAACTAGGTGTACTTAGAGGGTGAGATGTTGCGTTTAAAGCGCGGTGTGTACAGCGTAGAGAAGTAACTAAGTGGTGTTATAAAGAGAGTAAAGAAATGCGTTGGCGTGAATGGAAGTGACTATGAGTGGAGTAGAGTGTGGGCGTACCAGGTGTCAAGCGTGCAGGAGTGTCTTAGGAGTGCTATAGAGTCTTGCCAGTGTTGTTTCCACTTCTAGTGTAGCGAGAATGTTTGTTAGGTGGGCCCATTTGTGGCGTCGGCGAGTGCCAGAAGTGCGTAAGGACTAAAGTAGCGTAGTCATTTTAGTCACTGTTGGCGTTTTAGTCCTAAGTTCTGGTGTAGTCCTCGTGGTGACTCTTTGGTCACCACTTGGCGCCAGTGTCGGTGAGTTGAGAAGCGGCGATCTAGTCTTTGTGGAGTCGATATGGGCGTCGGCCTTAGTCTTAGTGATGATGTATGAGAGTTGTTTTGGCGTAGGAGCTACGTGTAAAGGAGTAATAAATGGTAGAAGTCACGAGGGCATTAATATAAATGAAAATGGTGAATCACGGAGGACTTAGGTCCTAATTAATGAAACAGAAGGTTGATGTCTTAATGGTGAGTTCTAGGAGTTGTGTTATGATTAAATTGAATAATGTATATCTTGTATGTTATGCATTGTTCATGGCGTCGCATAAATCATAATCATAATGGTGAAGCGAGAGGACTTGGTCCTATGGTGAAAGCGAGGACTTCAGTCCTAAGGTGATAGTGAGAAGACTTTGGTCTTAATGGATCCATCATGCATATGCCGCTTGGAGTTTGGAGTGCATCATGCATAAAACTCATGCCTTGAATACTTATGTTAGTTGTGTGTTGTCTAAAGAGATGCTTATATGTGTTTGCTTAGCATAATGCTTGTCATAAACATTATTATTTGTGTTTAGAGACTCACCTCTTGCTTTTATGTTGCTTCTCATGTTGTGACTTGCAGGTATTCCAGTAGAAGTGTTCTCACTCGATGTCTTTTTGAGCGTCGTCATTGCTCTGGTAGTGTAACACGGGGCGAAGTAGTGTAGTATGTTGTTGTGTAGATGTATTTGGGTTATAAACCTCGCCTTTTGGAACATGTATTATTTTGGCTGTGAT